>JAUYWG010000044.1:1427877-1447408 GCA_034779775.1 Enteromius afrohamiltoni
ATATTGTGCACTTTACCTTCTTTTAATAAATACATTTGTTAAACTTACCTTCAAGCTCCGTCTCCCTTCCTTCTGAGCGTTACAGTATCAAGCTCCACTCACTGGCTCTGCAGAGACCCACAGCCTCTTGTTAGGCCACTTTTTGGAGCTCCCACCTATTTTTAGAGCCCTCACCTGCCAGGCTGAAGCTTTCACTTTTGCAAGGCAAGCAATTTTCCTGAAGTTTCTTTAATAATATATTTGTTCTTTGTAGTATGGAAAAGTTTACACTCACAGGAAAAAAAAGGCACAAAAGCTGTCACTGGGTTGGTACCTTTTCAAAATGTACTCTTTACTTACCCCTAAAAGATTAATATTAGCATGTTAGGAAGTAACACATTGGAAGTAACATGACTTATATAATCAGATCCCTTTTCTGAAGTAACATATTACATTTTTAATTTGTATTTGTTTTCTCATGTATTAACTGACGACAAATGTCTGCGTGTTGAGAGAAATCAAGAGTAAGTGCAGATGGGTTGTATGTGCTGTGTGTACATAATGCTGTAGTTCAATACTAAATATGAACTTGAAGTTTGAGTTGAACTATTTACTTCTCCAGTGCTCTATTTTTAATGCAATCCAGAATGGCAGCACAGCTGAAAGGTTTGTTTGAGTGTTTGGAATTCAATTTAATATAATACTTCCTTCAGGCTTTTTCATTTCACTTTTGGTGTGAAAAGGTTGTTATAATAAAAACAAACAAGTAGGCCCAGCAAGATGAACACACAAGTAACGCAACACGATATTTTCCATGAACGGTAACTATTTTGAAAGCATTGTACTTTTAAAAGTAACTTTTCCTAACTGTATGTTAGTACCTTAAAGTTACATATGTGTACTTTTTGAAAAGGTATTGCCCCAGGGAAAGATTTAGCTTCGTTCCAAAGTTGCATTGTTATTTTGCTTTTCTAACACTTGTATCATCTCATAAAATCTGGATATCACAGATACTCCAGCATAAAACAGACAGAGAGGGAGGAGATACCTCAAGGGATGAATGAGCATGTTGTGGATATTTGGCATCTTGATACATACTGACCAAATATGTCTAGTCAAAAATGTTAATGGATTAAAAATGAAATAGAAGCAATTCTTAATAGATCAAATTCGAAAATGAAATAAGATCCTACTGAAAATCTGACAAAATAACCAAACCATTTATCCTGCAGAATCTTATGTACGATTCTGACAGGATTCTAATTTGATCCCTTGAGGAAAAGACAAAGTGTGCATTTTGCTATTCTATCCATCCATCCATCCATCTCTGAGTAACTGACTATCAATGGATTGCTCAGATTGTTTAATCAACCAGTGGTGTGTTTCCTGAAATATTGTCAAGCAGCAATTTCCAACATATTCCAGCAATAAGCTGCAATTTCCAATGTTCAACATTCAATGATTCTGTGTTTCCTGAAACCATTTTGAATGAATGAATGACACATTTATCACATAAATGGCGCATTTGGTAAAGTCATCCACCTAACCTCTTCTGCATACCACAGTCAGCGGAAGTGAGAAAAAAGTTTTTATACCAGGATGCTTTGAATGTGAATAAACCGAAGCCTGAACTAACCCTTTAATGGTTTGCATGCATTAAAGAAAAAGTAGCCACTATAACATGAAAAAGGATAAATTATGATTAATTATTATAATTTCATTGTTAAATAATTTCCTGTATAACATTATTGATTAACTGGAAAGGGTTGTAACAAATGGTGAAGCAGAATTGTACAAAGAAAGCATCAAGGTCTTTCTGTTGCTCAGGATAATAAGAACATTTGATCATATTTCTAATTTGCTTAATCCCATTGGCAGCGTAACCGCTGCAGACTATGTCCTTCGACCAGCCATCCAATGGGAGCGGGAGGCTTTCCCACAGAGAACAACACATTCCCTCAGACAGCGCGGGCTGATATTTGGAGGAGGGATTCCGTTTTGACCCCGTGTGTTAATTGCTTTGTTGAGGGATGAAACAGCTGTGTTGCATGTGAACTGGAGAACAAGGCCAGGCCCCTGGAGACGGGAATGTCAGCCCGCTAGATTCCGTTGCTATGGTGACAAAGATGGAAAAATGCACTGGAGGAATTGCCATTAAATAAAGGAGTGTGTGTGTTTGCGCATCGCTTAATGCCGCATGGCTTCAGATGTGCAGACTCACTGCAAACACTCAAACACATCATCACATCACTGCTGTTTCTGCAGGATGCAGAATGTATACTGAGCACTGTATGTAGATTTTCTGAATTCCTGGATCTTACATTTTTTATAAATACGCTGTATACAACTGATGCAATATCCCACAATGCAATGCACTTGACTTGACCTTTCATTTCCAGTGTGACAAATGAACCAGAATTAATGTCAGCCAGGATTTTTAATCTTTTTCTCTTCTGATTGATTGAACAAACAAAATTTTATACAAAACTGAAATTGAGGTAACATAAATAAACAAACAAACATAAATGCATACATAAATAAATTAATTAATTAAATATTTTAAATTGGACTGGTAATTTTGTGCCAGGACATTATGAATAAATTTTACATTCATTTCTGTTAACTCTAAAATGCAACACAATGAAGATTTAAAAAACAAGAAAAATATGTGTAAAAAGTCTATTCAATTTTTAAAAAGTGTATAACAATAATTTACAGCGTGTATAATATAAGAACATGGATGTCGCCACTGGTTCCTTCGAGATTTCATCATGGGTTTGTTAAATTTAGTAAAATAGTGTCTGTGGTAAACATAACTCGGCAATACTTTGAGGATTTGTTGTAATGAAAGCATTACTTTGAACCAAGTATCACGGTTTCCACAAAAAAATATGAAACAGGACAACTTTGTAAAGAGATAATAATCAAAAATATTTATTGAGTAGCAGATATTATATAATTATATTATATATGTAATTATATATATTTTAATGATTTCTCAAAGATCACGTGTCACTGAATTATAATAGAATTTTTTTAAATGAAAGTTTTTTTAAGCAGGATGTTGATGTAGCATACCAAGAAAATAGTCAGCATATTCATAAAAAAGCATACACAGACAGACACAAATAGGCAAGATTCTAAAATTAAGTGGGCCATGATTATATATCTCTCTCACACACAGACACACACACACACGCAGCTCTAAGCACCAGTGTAAGTGTCTGTAGTAAGTGTTTTGGGAGCATTTCCCTCAGCCATTTTAATGAATGTGACTGTATAATTACTAAACTGGCTTAATTGTTTTGAACTTTGAACCATGTAGTCCAATGAATTATGCAACAGTGGTTTATTTGTATCACGTCAATATTCAATTTCAATAAACCTTAGTCAGGGTATCGGTGCAACATTAGATTTGACACAAATGAAAATGAGATTGTGAGGGATTGACCTACAGTGCATTCAATAGATTGTTGATAGGAATTGTTCACCCATTAAATAAAATTAATATAGTTTATTTATTCACCTTTGTTATTTCCAAACCAATACTGCTGTTTGTTCTGTGCCAAAAATACATTTTTGAAGAGTCTCCATTGAACTTGTGTCCGTATAGTGACAGTTCATATTCTATTACATGCAGTAAATATAATTTGTTTTATGTAGAATTTATCTCATATCAAAGTAAATTTAGTCCACCAAGCCTTCTTTTTTATGACGTTTTTTTTAAAGACCTGAAAGACTAAAGAAAATGTTCTCTTATTCCAGGTTAAAGCAAGCAGTTAATAGTTGGGACCTAAAACTCCAGGTTCATCATAGAGAAACATTGTTGTGGAATGAAAGTTTTTCAGCTAGGATAAATATGATGGAGGCACAGTGAACAGAAGAGACAGATTTTTATGCACTCCACAATAAATGAGTTTTATTAAGATTTAACTAAATAATCTTGAAAGCTATATTAATAATTTGGTTTTCATAAAGACAAACATTTGAGCCATGTTATGTTGCAGCCATTTGCTAAAATCATTTAAGTTCATTTTTTTTTCCTCATTAATGTACCCACAGCACCCCATATTGACAGAAAAACATAGAATTGTTGACATTTTTTGCAGATTTATTAAAAAGAAAAACTGAAACATTACATTTGTAAGTATTCAGACCCTTTGCTCAGTATTTAGTAGAAAGATGTTGATAAAGATGATAGTTTTGGGAACGATGCAACACGTTTTTCACACTTGGACTCTGCCATTCTTCCTTGCAGATCCTCTCCAGTTCTGTCAGGTTGGATGGTCTCAATTCTCAATAAAGACACATTTGGTGCACCAGTGTGCTTTTACCCAAGTTAAATGCTGGATAGGGATGGCACCTCTGACAGCTCAGTGTGTGGGGTGGTCCAGGGTAATCGGGTCACCCTCACAGAGGACTGTGGAAATTCAAACCATACAAACTCCTTTCTGATTGCACCTCTGATACCCACTCAGATAATTTACTCTCAGTCTACAAAGACAGGTAATGTGTGTCTCTATCAGACCTAAGGACATTTATATCCTGACCCATGGTCTGACTGAGTGCAGGCTACCTGACATCCATAAATAGATGTCAACAAGTCATCTTCACATAAAATGCCTCACTGGAATGAAATGAAGATGTCTGGCTGTGAGCTTAGAAGTTATGTCAGCAGAAATGACAAACCTATATACAGTGTGCAAGTACGACATGGTAATTTTCCACAAGCTAATATGATTCTTTAGGCTCTTAAAGGAAACTTTGTAATATAGTTTGTTTTAAAATTTTTCAAAGATAGTGTAAAAACTCTTTTTTACCCTGTCAAAAACAGCTCTTTTGAAATCACTCTGTACTGTGTACTTCCCCTTTAAATCTTCACGAGCTGTGCTGCCTTTTTTAGCCATATTCATAGTGAAATATGCTAATTAGCCCATTAATAGGAAACGCAATTTGCAAAGATTCGTTAAAAGGCATTATACTCTGCTTCTGTAGGTGAGACTGGATAATGAATGATTTGCGCAAACATAAATGCATTTCGGTTGATCAAGGGCGCGTTTCCCTTCAGAACCAAACCTAAACTTAATCTTCTGCGTCTTCAGTCACTCAGATGTCGGGGATAAATAACTACTGCTATCTTCATTAATACATTTAACAACAAAACACCTCAATCGTTTAGGAGTCTTGCTTGTCTCTGTGTCTCGGTCTGATGACGGCTCACTCAGGGCGGGTCTGAGGTAAGACACCAGTTCAGTCTGTGTGACACGCTGCTGTCAATCAACTATTGTGGGAGTGGCATTTGAGAATGGCTTGATTTCAGAAGGGGCAACTTATTTTTATTAAATCAAAAGAAAACAACTTGTGGATCTTTTTCATTGTAAGGTGGTTGTGTACATACACTCCCAACACCCATTTCAGTCCAAACATCTTGAAAAAGTACATGTACTGTACCACTGTATGACCCCTTTAAGTAACTAGTAATTGAGATGCAAATATCTGAGTAATTTATTTTTAAAATAAGTAATTCAGTTACTTTGTTTTTGCCAATAATAAGCAGTGATTTTTTTCACAGTCATGACACTGTGTTGTAAACCCTAATCCTAACCCTAACGTAGAAATAAAGACAGTATAATTTTTGTCTGTTGTCATGAAATGACGTATAAATATCATTACCATTAAAAATGTGTTTATTTAAATGCAACGTGTGGACTTTTTACACCCATCTTATGGAAATTCATGCATATTTTACTAGGCATAGTTAATTAGTTAATTTGTGTTTCATGGGATAAAACCGCTAATTGCATGATCATATAATTATATAACATCGTATAACACAATGCACTACCAAGTGAGCTTCACAAAACAAAAATTAGGACACAGAATACAAAACATTAATATGAAAATGTCCTGTTGCTGTTAAAATTGTAGCACACACTCTGATGGTTCATATTTCAGGTATTTGGACAAACAGCCTATAGGGGCATATTGGTTGGAGGACAGGTTGGAGCAAAATGCTACTCTGATTTTTTCCTGTTGTCATAATTTTATATTCTATTATTGGGTAATGGTTGACTTGTGTCACGCCCGTAACTCAAGTAGGTAGCACACAAGGCACAGATCTTGTACTTGAACAGGTTTAATAAGAAAAGCCAAGGGGAACAGATCAGAAATAGGTTAGGACACTTGAGGATCGACATAAGACGTAAAAAAAGAGCACTTAAATACAAGTCTGGAACTGGACTCGGGAATGGCACTCCTGGCGTGACTCTGGAATAGGGATCGGGATCGGCACTCCTGGTCGTAATCTAGGGACTGGAATCGGGATCGGCACTCCTGGCCGAAACTCTGGAACTTGGTTTGGGATCCGCACTCCTGCCCATAATCTGGGCACTGCAATCAAAATCGGCACTCCCGGACATAAACTAGGGACAGGAATCATGATCAGCTCTCCTGGACGAGAATCAGGAACTGGATTCGGGATCGGCACTACCTGCCGTAACTCTGGAATTGCACTCGGGAACGGCACTCCTGGCCATAACTCTGGAACTGGATAGGGAAACTGTGGACTGGAATCTGCAGGGATTAGAGCTGGCATGTCGGTCCACAAATCCGGCTCCGGACCCGGACCATGCAGACTGGAAACCGCAGGGATCTGGATTCGCCTTTGGAGAGCTGGCACAGATGGGCCTCTATACTGTGCAGTTCTTTAGGGTGATAGCAGTGATTTGTCAGAAGTCGGGCAATGGAGCTGACACACAGGGAAAAAACACAAAACACAATCCTGACAACTTGTATGTTTTTAAGCTGAATATTTGAACAGCTTCTTTCACTTTCACATATCCCAAGACACATTAAGAAAATTAGCATTGATTTCTGTGCTACACTTGATCAATGTGATTCCTTTCACAAATGATCCAGTGAGATTCTATTTCGTGTTTGTGTCCATTTCCTTTACAGCTCTTCCTTTACCTAATAAATCCTTTTCACATATTGTGTACACAGAGCAGCTCATCAAAGACGTGAGGCTCCTGCTGCTGAAGTTTCCCAGGCTTTGGCCTTCAGTCGTTTGATACCCTGGTTGTCTTGCCCTGAGGAAGAATTTACCTCCCCCTTCCTCTTTCTCACAGCTCAGAATAGACCCGCCATCTAAGTACACATCCTCAATCACATGCTTGCATGAATATTCATGAGATGTTTTTATAATGTGACCTTGGAATTTAGAGGTGTGGATAAAAATGTAAAGTGTTTGTATAGCTTTCAGTGTCATAGACTGTTGAATCAGAATGTTGTGGTCCTTACTTACTGTAATTCTTATGCACAGGGGCGCTGCTAAGGATTTTGGGCCCCATGAAAAGAATCTTGACTGGGCCCCCAACACAGCTGAGCCTTTTTTCATTTTAATTTACATAAAATCAATCCGTACTGCATTATACTGCACTACTTCAGTACTGTATAATGTATATACATGTGTCATATAGAGTATTCACATATATTTATATTTGCATGTATGTACTATACATATTTGTACTGTACATTGGCAATGATTCAGTCCATCCTCGGCATCTGAATTCTGAATCTCCATCTTCACTCTCTGTATCTCAACAGGACAAACAGGAAGAGGGTCCTGGAACTGACAAAGTATATAGCATTTCCTATAGCCAATCTTTTCCACTACATATGCCTCTTATATTTTGTGTGTATCACTTTCAGACATTAATGTGTTGCCATTAAACCAATACTAATAGCCGCTCACCTTCTTCATGTGGGAGTGCAGGGGCTGATTTAGGGGATGCTAGAGTTAGGGGTTGGGAGACAGCCAGACCAGTTTCTGCTGCTGGTTCATTTGACTCTGTTTGGAAGCCTTGCTGCTCCCTGACTTTTCCTAAAACTACATGAATTTTCATTTAGTAGTTTAAATATTTATTGTGTAAATACAAACAGAAAAATAATCATTTCTACCTATAATGTCCACAGGCTATAATTTTGCGGTGTTTAAGTAGAGTTTTGTCGATGGTCTGGATCAGATAATGTGAAAGTATTATGTAAGATGGTTGACAGAGATGAATCATGCTGTATTTGACAATATAGGGGACACTGTAGTAATACAACTCCACATCATCTTCAAGTAATGCACTGAAACCTCACAAACAGCTGATAGTAGTTTGTACGTTACTGTAGCTGGCAGAGGATTTTTATCAGAGTTCATGAAGTTATACTGCTTGCAAAGCAGGTACAAAAGCGTGGACCGCAGCAGGGTGCTGAACGTGGGTGGAGCCTCACACAAAGATACCGACACCGGCTGCATGTGAAGCAAAGCCATGCTAAATTGTCTAAAAATGCTACCGTAGAGACAAAAAAAGTGCCGTAGGCTATTATCATTGTCACGGGCGTTCCACTAACAATTTAGGCCTACTTACAAACCCACCTTTTCTTGTGAAATATTGGGTAACATACTGTCGACTCTTTGCCTCTTTCACTTCTCTTATTTTTTCTCTTTCTGTTTTTGACTTTCAGATTTTTAAGGCATTTTCACTTCCTCTTCCGTCAAGTTGATATTCTGCCAGCGCTATAAGTGAAGTCAAGCTGCCTGGATACAATTTGTGCAGACTGAACCATTTTATGATAATCGGGTGGGGAAGTGGGGCCCACGGATGTTTGTGTTTCCTAAACAAATACAATTTTTGACACCAGGAAACAGCAAATAGGATAATTTAAAGTTAATAATTTTTACTATCAAATATTTTTTTTAGCACCACAGTTTTATTGGGGCTTAGAATCGCCATCATTTACCCCCCACTTTACAGCGCTCCAGCTTATTTATGCCATGGCATTATTCACTAAAGCTTTAAAGAATGTTAATTTTGATGTAGCCTATTGACTAACATGCTAAAGCAAATAGCAATTTTTGACAATTTTGATATTGCGATTAAAGTTTATTTTAAAGTGCACATATATTTAAATTAAACAGAATACACATGACAAATTGAAATGACATTCAAGTAGTAGTTGAGTTTGCATCACTTGTTCACCATTGGATCCTCATCAGAATGAGACTTCAAACAGCTATTAGGAAGCCAAAATCTGTGTGTTTGTAAGTAACATCACTGATGTTGTTATTTTTCTAAAAACTTATAATTTCATGTACAAACAACTGATACAAAACAACTGATAAAAAAAAGATTAAAAAATAACTCCAAAAACTCAACAAGGGAAAGCAATTCAAGCATTATCAGGGCGTTTTTCAATCTGAAAACTCGCTTTTCCTATTTGTTGTTTACTGTGGTCTCATAACTTCATATTAGTCATATGCATGTATGACTAAATGATTTGTCAGTATTATATCAGTGGGTTGATATCACCCTATTACATGCTCAAATAACTGGTTTTCTATTCTGCAGTCTACTAAAATGAGCCACTGAAAACGTAAACCTGTCTTGAGGTCTAAATACTCATTAAATCAATATGACTGGGTTTATAACAATAGCATGCTCAAGGCAAGTGCATTTAGAGAAAAACAGTGTGCAGAGACCCACCTTGCAATTATTTATTTGGCCCTCTTTGATTTTGTTCTAACCTTGATGTCCTTGATGCCTTTGTTTTTACCAATGCCTTTAAAAACATGAAGACTGGATATGCTAGTTATCTAAAAAAGCTTTCACGTTGTATTCTTTAATTCTTGCCTTGGATCACGTTGCAAATACTGTAAAAATAATATGTCAAAATTATAAATCAAGTGAATTTTATACCTCTAGAATTTTATATCTAAATCCTACCTAATACCAAAACTTAACTTCCTTAACAAGCAGCAAATTAGATAATATCTATAGATAAAATCTATCTACATTTCCCCTATTGCTAATAGCAAGCTTAAAAAATAAATGCGCCCATATGTGCAGTTTATATGTACTCCATGTCAACATGGTGTTATGCCAGAACAAAGTACTTTTACTAGCACCAAATTGACCATGCTCAGAATTATTATGGTTAGTTTATGTTCTGGCTCTATTTTTCATTATCTTGTGCATCAACAGCATAACCCAGCAGAGTTTGAAAGCAGTGATTCTTCATGGTGCTTGACAGCAATCCTCTGCTTGAATAACCATACAGTGGTTCTGACCTCCTGGCCCTCTCATTCCCATGACATTCATTTGAAGGACAGATGATAAGAGGTGAATTACCTGGCTGCTCGCCACAGCTGGGACCTTATCGAGAGCGGGGGGTTGGAGGAGCTGTAAATTTTTGAGGCACATAAAGGTGAATTGGTGCCAGTTCTTCGCTGTAGGCACACATTGCAAGTCTGTGGAATAATTATGTGTAACATTCTCCTATTTTCTCAGAAAACATTTGAGTGCTAAATCTTGTTTTTGATTTTGAAATATTTATATGAGTATGATGTTCAATTCTGGGATAAAAGAAATCAATACCACATTGTGGCTTACTTCAGCTATTAAATGATGTCAACATGGAGACTGAATTGTAAAGCATGTTGAACAAGCAGTCTTGACTATAAGCTCATCTATTTTGTTTTAGAAAAAAAAAACTTAGTGCTTTTTGTCTATAGAGGAGGGAAGAGAAAAGCAATAAATTATAAACCCTTGAATGAATAAACAATGATAGGACATAAAAGGATGTGAACCTGACGATGAAGACCAGATGAAATCTGAGTGGTTTTGTAAATCATTTGTAATTTGGTCGACTGGCTTGCATTTTCTCTCTTACTCCACATAAAGTGTATTTAGTCCTTACTTTCTTCTTCTTCTAAGTTGCTTTTTTACTTAATGTAACTTTTATTGAACTAAAGTTTTTATTTACTTATTTTAAATTTAATTCCACAGTATTTATTAAGTAAATTATTTACTATTTACTGATAAACAATGTGACATGAAGGGGGCGTTTACACTTTCTATGCATTTTGACCATGACAGCTGTGGGTGGTGTTTGGGGGTCCTGAAAATCAGATTACAAAGTAAAAAAAAAAAAAGATATTGACTTGTAAACTACTAAAAATGTGAACATGTGAAAGATGTAATGCCCTGAATGAATGAATAAAGGTTTACATTTCCATATTATCTTGCACATGCATAACAGAGATATCTGTTAGCATTCTCATTCATCTCAGTGGCAGTTTTTTTGTCATTGAATGCAACCCTGGGTAGGCGACCTGGATGCTGATGTTCTCTAAGGTTCTTTGTAGTAACCCAACTAGGCACATGAAATAAAAAAGAGAAGTCTCCCACATGGATCCTGTGGACATACCATAATCTTGTCAGACAAAACACTTGAATGAACAAAAACAATTGTCTCATGACCTTCTAAGTTACAATAGTTGATGCAGAAAAAAATCTCTGTGGCTAGACCTAAAAATCATGCCTGGATTCAGACAAACTTTGGTTTCATACAACTTGCTTAACATCTATCTGTCGATCATTAAGCATTCATTCAGTCTTTCCACGCTGAAAAAGAAGGTGGTATGTAGTTCAATGCTTTCTTGGTTTGTGATCCTGTTTTTCCTTGGTGGTACCACATGGTTCAGTGCTTAGACCATTACATTTTTACATCAACATCTACTGCTTGGAATGATCATTAAATTGCACAGCTGTTCTTGACTATGCTAATGATGCTTAACTACGTCTTATACCACTGTTTCTCTCATGAAAGAAATCTCTGACTTATCTAAACAGATGTTAGTCATATAGCAACTGTCACTGGTCAAGACACAAATTCTGTCTCTCACTCATTTTCATTCCATCAAAAATTAACTGATCAATCTTGACCACTACATACGTATCTTTAAATAGTATTGCACATCCTTTATGTCCTGTACATATACACTCTTAAAAATAAAGGTGCTTCACAATGCTATGAAAGAACCGTTTTGTCTAAATGGTTCAATGAAGAACCTTTCTGTTTCACTTTCAAAGTTTCTTCAGATGATAAAAAGATAAGAAAGAGATGGTTCTTTAAAGAACCCTTGACTAAATGTTTCTTTTATGGCATTGCTGTGAAGAACCTTTTGAAGGACCTTTATTTTAAGAGTGTATAGCAGAACTGACAATAAAATTGACTTTGAGAAACTCAAGGAAAAGCCTGTGCCCTGAAATACAATCATATTATGAAGGGATTACTGCAGAAACCGGTTGAGCAATGTCTCAATAACTTTCAAACTGCTATCTCCAATTTAATTTCATGTCAAATTACTTTATTATAACTCCCTTGCTCTGGATTCTATCTTCATTTCACAGAGGAAAAAAATTAATAAATAATACAAGTACACAAAATTTTTTGTACTCATTGCCTTCGACTACTTAGGGACCTATCTTGGCTGAATATGAGTTCAATACCAATAAGATTAGATAATCATTCGGTTTGGTATTGCCAAAATGGGGGTTGAGGCCTTGATTAGCGAACTCTCTGTTATTGGCTTTAATAGCCTATAATTTGATGACTAGCCATCGTGATTCATCATGTATTTTATTCTTTTGTGTTCCAGTCAAAGCTTAAAGTGCAATATGTTTGTTAGAATACTGAATTTACAGAATATATATTTTATGGCTAGGTTAAATAATTTTGACCAGTGGCTATTATTTAAAAAGAACAAAGTGAAAAATAGATGTTTTTGATGAAAATATCATATATGATTGTGTAAACTACTAACAGTAACTGCAGTTTAGATAATTTACAGCCAGTTGTCACATACATCTAAATATGATACAGACTGTTTCATATAATTATAGTTAACAGAACCATTTAACAGCATTCACTTTATATCTCAGAACACCACATGACTGGCATGCTAATGCAAGGAAAGCTGTATTTTGAAGTAATTCATTTATATATTTAAAGTATTTGTCAATTCAACAGTCATTACTATGACAAAATCATTTAAGCATGGACAGTCAACCCTTACATTGTGCTAAATGTAATTACACCAGCAATCCATCAAGGAAAGCCCTTGCTGCTCTTCATAACAGCAGAGAAACATGACTCAT
Source organism: Enteromius afrohamiltoni (assembly GCA_034779775.1). Lineage (NCBI taxonomy): Eukaryota > Metazoa > Chordata > Actinopteri > Cypriniformes > Cyprinidae > Enteromius > Enteromius afrohamiltoni. Next base: position 1,440,846 of record JAUYWG010000044.1, read on the forward strand.
CAGCAGCTGGCTAATGTGTAATATATCATGACTGGTCTTTTACAGGGAATGACTGCCTCTTTGTAATTATAGCATGCACAGAGGCTCAACGCAACCAAGGAAAGGTCGAGGAAAATGACATAAGAGACTCACAACCAAATGAGAGCTGACAGGGAAGATTGTTTATGTAAAAAGGCTGTGTCTCAGGTAGAAGAGAGAAGAAAGTTACCTTGAGAGTTTTGTGGAAACAGGATTGTGGTAACTTGCATCAATTACTGTATATTTTCCCTGAATTAAAAAAAATTGTTCACTCATAAAATCGATTATCATTCTCAGTCTTTCCAAGAAAACAACAGTTTCCTGCAGTTCCAACCTTCTCACATGCCATGATTGGTTGATTATTTACAATACCTGCATGCTGTATTTTTTTGCTGTAGTTTTTGGAAAAAAGTCATGACAGCGAGTTTCATTGTTCAGGAGTTTTGTGTCAGACTTTGTGTTTAGTTTCCTTGTGTTTAGTTTCCTTTCCATGTATCTGCCATGCCCTTATTTGGACTTTCCTGTCCTAGTTTCATTGATTTTGTTGATTAGTCCCCAGCTATGATCCCCGTGTGTTTAGTTCAAGCCTCGTCAGTGTTTGTATCTATAGTGTCTGTGTTTTAGTCTGTGTTGTGGATCCTCAAGTTTGAATGTTCTCTGTCTTACATCTGAGTTTATGATTAAAAGAAGTATCGTTTGCAAGATCTTTGCTTCATGTGATCCATCAGCCACAGCCAGCGTGACTTTTTGTGAACTAAATCAACCAATTCATTAGGGTTAGGAAAAGAATCAACATAAAAGAATGAATTTGGACATTGTTGCTTCTCACTGAAACGCTTATTGCAAAGGAGATACACAAATGTCACAATTTACAGTCAATTAACCTAAAAGTAACATACTAAAAGCAATCTGTATAACTGTATCTGTAAGACATATTTTGCAATACAGTATTAAAAAAAAAATAAAGGAAAAATAGAGAAAAAAAAAGAAAATAAAAGTAATTAAAGTAATTAAAAGTAATACAGTAAAGTGAAATTATTTTTTGTGCAATTAACATTAATATACACTATTATTCAATATCTGTTAAATTAATAAAAAAAGAATATATATATTTTTAAACTTTTCATTATTTTGATCATAATAGATAGTTTTTATTTAACGGGCTTTACACAAAACAAATCTACTCTAAATCTACTTTTTTTGTGAATATATACACTCACCTAAAGGATTAGTAGGAACACTCTATTAATATGGTGTTTGACCTCCTTTCACCCTCAGAACTGCCTTAATTCTACGTGGCATTGATTCAACAAGGAAATTCAAATTCAGAAATGTTGGCCCATATTGATAGGATAGCATCTTGCAGTTGATGGAGATTTGTGGGATGCACATCCAGGGTATGGAGCTCCCGATCCACCACATCCCAAATATGCTCTTTTGGGTTAAGATCTGGTGACTGTGGGGTCATTTTAGTATAGTGAACTCATTGTCATGTTCAATAAATGAATTTGAAATGATTCAAGCTTTGTGACATGGTGCATTATCCTGCTGGAAGTAGCCATCAGAGGATGGGTACATGGTGGTCATAACGGGATGGACATGGTCAGAAACAATGCTCAGGTAGCCCATGGCATTTAAACGATGACCAATTGTCACTAAGCGGCCTTAGTGTAAAGTGTGCCAAGAAATCCCCCACACCACCACCACCAGCCTGCACTGTGGTAACACGGCATGATGGATCCTTGTTCTCATTCTGTTTACGCCAAATTCTGACTCTACCATTTGAATGTCTCAAACGAAACCGAGACTCATCAGACCAGGCAGCATTTTTCCAGTCTTCAACTGTCCAATTTTGGTGAGCTTGTAGAAATTGTAGCCTCTTTTTCTTAATTGTAGTGGAGATGAGCGGTACCCGGTGGGGCCTTCTGCTGTTGTAGCCCATCCGGCTCAAGGTTGTGCGTGTTATGGCTTCACAAATGCTTTGCTGCATGCCTTGGTTGTAATGAGTGGTTATTTCAGTCAAGGTTGCTCTTCTATCAGCTTGAATCAGTCAGCCCATTCTCCTCTGACCTCTAGCATCAACAAGGCATATTGTGAGACCATATGCCAGTGCGGTTGGCCTTGGGTTCCTCCTAATGCAAGACAGTGCTAGACCTCATGTAGCTGAAGTGTGTCAGCAGTTCCTGGAAGACGAAGGCATTGATGCTATGGACTGGCCCGCCCATCCCTCAGACATGAATCTAATTGAGCACATGTGGGACATCATGTCTTGCTCCATCCACCAATGCCGTGTTGCACCACAGACTGTCCAGGAGTTGGCGGATGCTTTAGTCCAGGTCTAAGAGGAGATCCCTCAGGAGGCCATCCTCCACCTCATCAGGAGCATACCCAGGCGTTGTAGGAAGGTCATACAGGCGTGGGAGGCCACACTCACTGCTGAGCCTTATTTTGACTTGTTTTAAGGACATAACATCAAAGTTGGATTGTGTTTTTCCACTTCAGTTTTGAGTGTGACCACAAATCCAGACCTTCATGGGTTAATAAATTTGATTTCCATTGATAATTTGTGTGATTTTTGTTGTCAGCAGTAAACTATGTAAAGAACAAAGTATTTAATAAGAATATTTAATTCATTCAGATCTAGGATGTGTTATTTTAGTGTTCACGTATTTTTTTGAGCGGCGTATGTGTATGTACACACATAACTGACTCTCACAAACAATTAATTTGCCAGTAATAGAGTTTTGTTAAAGGTCAGTCTCTACTTGTGTATGCATAATCATTATGTGTCCAAATCAAAGAATTGCCATTTACACTCTCTCACTTTTACACCTCACAAGGTTTGATTGTGATTACATGAGACAACTTCAACACCATTCCATTCCAGCAGCTTTTATTGCCAAATGGCCAGAGCACAAATGCATTCTGAGCTCAGGTAATTGCTACATATATTAGCTCTCGTAAGATGACCAGCATTCTCATAAATAAACCAATACAATGAATTATGCATTCAAAGCACGGTACAATTGTTCTCTTGCTTAATGGCCCTGGAATGCTAAAGTTGTGACATGTTCACCTTTTATTTTCGATTTAACAAATCTAAATCTAATCTAATCAAATAAGTATGTTTCAAAATCAAAATTATTTTCAGATTTTCTGAGACAATGTTGCTCTCGGGCATTTAAAGGATATGTTTACTTCAAATTAAAATTTTATTCGTCACATTTACATACATACACGGTACGACATGAAATTAAATGTATTGCATGACTGCCCCGTTTATCATATTAAGCTATGAAATGTTCATTGTTTGTTTTCCTTATGGACTCAGAAAGGACAAATGCTTTAATTAATAAATGCATTGCTAAGCATTTTCTAGACCTTTCTCGTTTTCTTATCATGCCCCACCAAACAAAGATTAGTGTTATTTTACAAACTGGCCAGAGTGTTTCAAACCAGTAAATTAGCTCTTATTGATCTGGATGGATTTGCCAAAGTTCCTTAACTAACTAATGATGCTGTCTGGCACAGACTGCAGGGCATGGCCTGGCATGGAATTTGTCAGTTGTCAGGGCTTCTCAGTGCCCAGAAATGCCTTTCTTCCACTGAATGACCAGACTTATTTGCATTGATATATTCAGGTTAAGCCCCTGGAGCAAATGCTGCTTTGTCTGGCATCATTGTAAGGCCCTATTTTAAGAGCGGCTCTCCTCTGATTTCTGCTAAACTGTGACCAGAGCAGCACAGATGTCAATGGCACATATTTAGCCAAAGAGGTCAAGTGTGTTCACAAATGTAGTGCATGATTGCACTTAAAATGTGTGAAATACAGGCTGATTACTGTGCCGCAATGTTAGGAAATTATACAAATTTAGTGAATTTGCTTGTTCTAACAAAGCCAATAAACACTGACAAAGTAGTCCAGTTGGCAAACAATGGCAATTATTTAAGCAAAAAATCACTAAAGGTCATGTTGTAATCAGAAGGGCTTTGAATACAACGCTGCCAGTACCGCTGGCCACATAAAGTGTGTTAAGATATATATATATTTTATGTTAATGAAATAAGATCTGGTGGGGTGAACAGAGAGAAGTAGTTCCATATTATGCCGAATACATAAACACACAGATATGCAATATCTGGAGACAAACATCTCTAGAGGCCCAGGAGTAGAGAGTAACATTACAAATTGCATTATTCATATGCTGTTGTAGAAGCAGAATTCCATTATATATAACCTTCTTTGACGCCCTTGACCAGGATTTTTATATATCTACAAATAATCAGAAAGATAGCTACTGTATGGCACTTTGTGTTTGGGCACTGTGAGACCTGATGCTATAGAGTGTAAGATATTCTAAAGAATGTCTGTAACCAAACAGTTGCCCTCCATAATGCAAAAAAGTCTGGTTCTCCCAAGGTTTTTTCCCCCATTCTCTCATGGATGGGGTTTTGGTTTCTTGCCACGGTCGCCTTTTTTTACCATATGCAAGTCAGATCAGCTGTTTTAAGGTGCAGTGTGTAATTTTTAACGGCATTTAGCGGTTCAAATTTAGTCCCCTAAATTAAGTCCCCTGCTCACCCCACCCTTTCGAAACGCATAAAGAAGCTGACACAGAACAAAAATAACGTTGTCCTTTACACCTTACAGTAGCCAATCAAGCGATTAGGTTTCTGTACAAATGTAAGTCAAATAATTATATTTACTTAAATATTCAGTAGACCAATATGTTATTGTGTATTATTGTTACTCATTGATCATTGTCTCAGGTTTATTCAATGACTTTAGTTAGATTTTTGATATGACAGTTAGTAGGGGTGGGCGACTTCTACCAAATAGGCATCGGACGAAGTCTACAGTGAAACACCATGATGAAAAGTGAAAGTAAAAGTGAAATGCGATCGTGTATACAAAATCAGTTTTAATGCCATGCACATTACTAGCGGCCTCCTGATGCCGGCGATTTATATATGTTTGGCAGTAGCGTCTCTACAAGTGGTGACACAATTAGTTTAGCTACATTTCTCAGTCCTGTTACATTAAATTACAATCCAATTGCATGCATATTTTTCTACACTGACAAGGAAAAAACAATACTAATGTTGGACTAACTTACCGGCCCAGCAGATAACAGGCAACTTCAGCGTGGCTTTGAAAACACTTAAAAAAAGCCACACCAATATTTATCCAGGATTTGTCGTCTGTCTGCATCAAGTTTTCTTTTTTTACCGATGCAGACTGAAACTCTGCCGGTTCTTCTTGCGCAAAATACGCATGATCCTGAAACTTTCTTTATCCTCTTACTTCCATCAGAAAAACATTACTGACTTGCTTGCTAATACCACTACTACTTCTTTGCGCACATTTTAACGTGGTGATGACACGAACGGCCTCTTAAAACACCAAGGAAGAAGTAAAACAATGTACTGATGAAATGCGATCTGTAAACGTTTGTCCGTTTAGGGCTACTATAGAAACTAAATGGCGACTTCCATGTAAGCGAACCCGAGGTGTATGTAGATATAAATAAGGTTAGAAAATCATAATGACTCATTATGTAAGGTCAATAAATTCTCCTAAATATTATACACTGCACCTTTAATTGTATTGTTTTGTACAATAGTTCTTCCTGTGGTTTCAATCTGATTGGCTGATAAGAGTATGGTATTAGAGTCCAAGCGAACTCCGACAGCCGTTTCACCATTTATATCACCCCACTTAACGCAGCTGTCATGACTGATGCCCAGATACAGTAATACTGTTTTGTGTCACTAAATGTAGTTATAAGAGATTTTAGGTGGGAACTTGTTTATATTTCAAATATGTGATTTGTTAAAAAACATTTACTTCAGTGTTTTCAGAGATGTGAGTTCCAGGGCATCGGCGGTCATTCTGTGTTCATGAACCTGCAGAGAGAGCACCTTGCCTCTGCCAGATCTTCTTGGCTCTGGTGTCTCTATAGGGGTAAAACATGAGACATAATTCATTTTGGAAAACCTAGTGGCCAAGTCTCATTAAATTGTTTTTTTTTTTTTTTACCAGAGCAAATAGTTTTGGCAATCTCATCATGTTTATGTAATTCAATGCTGTATATCAGAATGCTGCCTTTGAACTTTTGACTAAATTGCGTAGCAACTTTTATGATGGCTGTTGTTTATGAAACTTTATTAGTCAATAAATTAGTAGGAACAAGATGTGTTCATGATAGTAATTTTAGGGACATTGTTCCACCTTTAGATAGCAACAAGAGACAAACACTTTATTTTTCTATAGTCCACTTCAGATATTCTACTACCAGTAAGTAACTTTGCAACTACATGTCAACTAGCAGTCATTACAGTGTCAGTAGACACTTAAGTAGTCTGCTTAATATCTCCTAACACTTCATTTTGATGGGTCCACAACACACTACATACTCACTATCAGAAACTTTGCAAGTATATGTTAACTTATTGTACTATTGTTACGAGAGCGAGGCGAGGAGACGTGCGGGTTCAAGTGCAGGCTGTTTATTGGATAAACACAGAGCAAAACAGACAGGCTT
>JAUYWG010000044.1:1459443-1484199 GCA_034779775.1 Enteromius afrohamiltoni
GGCTCGCTCCCCAGACAGCTCGCCAAATTTGCAACAATTCAAACTATCGATTACCAGGAAACGTGAACTCTTGAAATGAACCAAAATCTAAAACTAAAATAAAGATTCTGATTTTAGCTTCCACTTATTCTCATGACCTGTGGAAATGAAGAAAAAAAAAAAAAAAGTAAAATTGATTTTTGATTGTTGATAGTTTTTAAAAGTCTACTAAAATAATTGAGTAACTTGACAGACAAAGCACAATACCAGTAAACAAGATTCATCTGAAAGGTAAAATTATTCTATAACTTATATACAGGCTTACTGTATGAACATACATTTAATTGTCTATATTTAAATTGGAGATACAGTATGTCATAATAGCAGCACAATCAATGCAAACATTGATATTCAGATGACATGACAAAATTAAATATTGTATATTCTAGGGCTGTCCTCGAATAGTCGACGATTCGACTTGAGGAGCCTGATTCAACTCCCAATCTCACAGTTGAATATTTGCAGGGTGTTATGTTGCATTGTTACATTGTGCTCAATGTCTGATTTCACATTGAACTATCGGTTTTCTATCAATAAGTTAATAAACAGCCTATTAAAATAATGCCGTAAATAAGAATCCGAAAAGAAAGAAGCTTGGAATAAATATTTAACCTACGTGAATTAATCCCACCACCCCTATAGATTTAGATTTAAATTTAGTTTTATTTTCCATCTTCAGCGTGCGCAGCTCAAAACAGAAATGCAGAACCTTATTAACTATAGTCATATACATACCGTTATAATGAGAGCACTACTGTAAAAAAATTGTGAATTCTTAGGGTAAATTACATTTAATGTTATCAATCTTTTAATGAAAACATAAAACATTATTTACCCCGTTTGTATCTGCGAGGCTTGTGTTACATGTTTTCTCTGTGTTCATTTTAGTAATTATGACTGTCGAATGACCCACTGACTTGACTCTTATTTTGCCCCGCCCCCAAACATATGATTCGACTATTAGTCGACTATTGGCAAGATTTAAAAATTCCGAATTCAACTGTGAAAATCCTTAGTCGGGGACACCCCTAGTATATTCATCAAAATGCTGACATAAGATTGTGTGCCAGTTTCCAGAGAAAAAAGAAATAAAGATGGGGGTCAGCTTACTCTATAGCTTACGTTTTATTACATAAATTAGTTGTTTCAGATATAGCCTACAAAATATATCAGATAATGCAGCACACATTATTTTCTGTCGAAGTGTTAATAATGAAAGAAAAATGGGTTGATGGGAGGAGGATTTGGCCTGATAGTTAATGATTAAACACAAAGGAGGGTCTTCCCCTCTCAGAGGCACTGAGAGCTGCTGGCCTGAGGGGGAAACACACACACACACACCACAAAGCAACATGCGCTCTCTGCATTCCTCCAGTCTCTTTGTCCAAACTGCATACATTAAACGCCTGACGGCACATCCTCGGTGCAAACAGATGCATGTGTAGCGCCTGCCATGACAAATTATCATCTAATAGCGGCTGCCCACTGAAACAGCATTCTGTTTGGTAGGCGTTAACAGGACGTGTTCTTGCTTTACTTATAGGTATACGTAAACATGCGTTCAGATGGACGTATTTTGGCCTTTTTTTAGACGAAAGCAGAACAATCCCTGTTCTAATTAATAATTCAAGAGCAAACGTAGTCACTGCACTGGGTGACCAGTCAAATCACAGTACGCTCCTGTTTGAAAACCACAGGGGTCCTGCCTGTTTGTCTTACTGTTCACGCTTGAATTATGTCCATTGTTCAATTGGCAGGCAAATTGTTCTTTTGAACCGATTCTTTTTGTAGGATTCGGTCGAAACCATTCACAAAGTTGACTTCGAAAAACTGATTTCCCAAGTGAGATGAGAATAATACTGTAAATTAAACAATATAGTGGATACGTAGCATAATTAACAATTATTAACCTAACATTAGGTTACTGGTGAATATAAAATAGCTAATATATAACTATAGCTATAACTAAACATCACAACAGAAAATCAGTATAGCCTAATTTACAATATAGGTAGTGAAAATGTAATCTTTTGGGAACTTAAAAAAAATTAAAAAATCATGGGAGCCTATTTGTAGATCATTTAACTGCAAGCAGTGCCTTCTTTGGTGATGATGAGCGACATTTTTAACAAAATAGGGATTCATTATGATTACTAACACTATATTTATATATTAATGTAATTTAACGCAATATTATTAACAGTTTTTGAATAATAAACACCACAACATCTGACTACAGCCTACAACCATGCATGAAGAGCATAAATAAAAATAAATAAAATAAATAAAAATGATAACGGTTTCCACTACAAATACCATCACACCATGTTCATTACATCCATCCAACCAACCAACCAACCAACTTTTAACCATTAAAAATGGTTTCCGGTTGTGTGTTTTACCAAGCCACCAAGAGAAAGCAATTACCAGTAAAGACCAAGATTAAAGTTTCCATTAAATCCGTAGTTTAGTAGTTTCCATTAAATTTTTTTCAATAATAATAATTAATAAAACAAGTATAAATTATGTGATGGTTTCTATTATTTTGGGGGTTTTTTTCAGCAGGGCTGTGTTATCAAAATTTTGTGGATAGAAACAATGTCAAGAGTCATAGCAAGTATAGGCTATTTCTCACAGAATTCATTTTCAAACCAAGCAGTTTTTCTGCAAATACCATGGTTAAACTATGGTTAATGTAGCAAAACCATGGTTAATTTGTTACTATGGTTTAACTATAGTAACCATATATATATATATGGGGTATTAAAATGACTGGATTTCACCGGTGAAAGGCAAATGTGACAACAACTTAACACTTTTTCAGAAATAACCAGTTTTTTGAACCAGTTCACTGAATCCGTCCGTCCGAACGAATCGATTCGATTAAATGAATCAAATTCCCACCGCTTGCAAGCATTCCCACCCTGAATTTCCATGTTCTACTACTGCGAAGGCTCAGCTTCTGAGTATTAATTACCTCACGCTGGTAATCCTACTGGACCAGCGTCGCGTGCGTCATAAATATTCATGAGCAACTCCTTCGCCATAGTAGGAATGGGTATATTCGTGTTCCGGGCCCCGCCTCCCACTCATCCCATCGTTTGTGTGTGTGTTTGAGTGTGTGAACTCCTTGAGCATTCACGATCGCCTCTAATCACAGATCTCCAATCAAACAGCAAGCCCAGCTACGCAGAAACGCTGCAGAAAACGCAGATAATGGAATACCGGTTTTTCAAATCTATGCTCAATGAACACTGATGGATTAATTCAGGAATAATATCCATCCATCGCACGGTAAGTTGTTAGAGGAGGTCGGAGGGGTGAAATGATGAAGCATGTGGTAGTTGCAACCTGCCATTGTCTCGTGCGTCCGGTGATATTTTGTGTCCATTTTACACTTGCTGGCAAGGAAACGGTGACATTTCTTAACACGCCTGTTATTTAGATCTCGCAAATAATCGCGTATAAAATGCGTTAATAGTCAGTAATAGTAAATCATGTACAACTTGGGTTGTTCGGACAGCTAGTGAAAGCTACATGTTGGAAACAAGTGATCTTCTCATCTCACAGTGTTGATGGAGCATCTCCGCGATGATTGACACCTGTCCTCATGGTATGATGCACCAGTGATGGAGAATTCCCGTGTGAAAGGCATAAAATGCACTAATAGGGAAGTTTCGAAGATTATGTGCGCAAGCGAAAAAAAAATTATACGATGCGTTTTTACGCGCAAATAAGAAGCGGAATCGGATTTAATGATTTGACATTTATCTGGTTTGACCGAGTGTCATATGGAGTGCCAGTAATGCTGGGCACACAGATGGGTCCACATAGCCTTTGGGCTTAGTTCAGGAAAATGCAATGCATCAGATGCATATTGTGGAAAGAAAAGCAGAATTTAGCGATGCATTTAATTGACTGTACCATGCCGATTTTTGAAGATCATTTGTAATAATTATGCACCAATGCCAGACTGTAGTATATTGTGAAGACATGAACTGGTCACATGACCGGGGAACCCTCAAGTTAGTGGGCCACACTTTGCATTGCGTGTTTAAAGCATGGTCTCTGGTTGCTGTGTTTAGTCAAATTAAGGGTCTGGAACTGAATAATAATAATAACAGGCATTTTGTTTGTATTTTTAGTCAGGCCAGTAATACGAATGAGCCAATGTTTATTGGATTGGTGAAATATGGGTGTTTTTGTTAAGAGCATGGATTGGGTATTTGAAGGAAATCTGAGTGGGTTGTTTAACCAAAGTGTTTTTTGTCATCATTTAATTCTACAGTGATTAGGAAAGATTTTACAAATTTATCTATCATATACTAAATGCGCTTTCTTCCCTGTATGTTTTTTTGGAGCAAAAATTAAGTAAACCGTTGTCTTTGAGGACATTGCCAAGTAGGACATGTTCCGGGATCAGCATCAACATCTTTTGTCACTGCTGTCAGACTAACCCAGCTGTATCTCTAACTATTAGCCGCTCTAAAGTCGCAGAAAAAAAATAACAGCTTGGTAATAATGCTGTTAAAGCTCTGTAGCCAGCCCTAACCCTAAAATCTGATTGGCTGACAGGACTGTTGTCCCTGGAACAGCAAGGATGTTGACGAACATAGCTGGTCTAGGACAAGGAAAAGCCTACTGAGGGATTCATTTAGCAACATCTGTTCATGAGAAGCGAACACATGGTTGATAGACGGATGGTAATCTCACCGTCTGATTGATTCCTGCTCCTGTGTTATTCATGGAGGTCTTGAAGATGTCATTTTCTGTGATAACGGAGATTATAAACATTATTAATACAGGTAGGATATCTTTAAAAAAAAAAAATGTTAAAGTTGTGTGTAATTTAAAAAATTGCTCTTGTTTGAGTGGCCTGGCATTTTTCAATTTTGGAATACTTTGGTGTGAGTTTTAGTCGGATAATGGAAGAATGGCATCTAGTCTTGTGTTCTCAGAGATTTAATTTATGTTGATTTAGGTTTTCCTTATTTAGGCAGATGTGAGCCACTGCCATGATTTACTGTATATTAACCTCAGTATCCTGAACTGTAGGAAAACTGAGACAACGAATTAACAGATCATTGTGTTTGCCAAGGGTTTGTTTGTCGATTTTCGCTTGGAAAGTGTCCTGGCAGAGTTTGAACAGCATGATATATGGACAAGTACTTGATTGTTTAGTTGTAAAAGCAGCATTTAATCGAAAATGCTATGAAGTGTGCCAGGTCAGATATCCATCAGGTGTAAAGTCGGCTGTAATGCTGACCAGAGAGACACGGAGGATGAGTTATACCCAGATCCTCTGTGACCCCTTTCATTCTTCTGAAAGTTAAAGCTTTGGTGAATTCTCTAAGGCAGCTAATCGGAAACGCCTCGGTCGAGGTTTTAATTACCCAGCAGTTGAAATGCAAGGAAAATCATGCTTTCCCCCTAGAACAACTTTTTGCAGGGCACTGCTGACTTTCCGTATGCCAGTAATGGATTTTCCCTGACTGTTAATTGCTGGTGAATTGGAAAGAGGATCTAGTGTGTAGCTCTTGAAGGCTTTGAAGCGAGAATTAGCCACGCGAGACGCTTCGGATTTATGCGTTCGTTCCAGAGAACACATTTAAACTGAACTCTGCTTGACTGCGCTTCATTTGCTCATTTCTGTGCTGACATATTTAAACGGGTTAGATGAATACATAACCCATCACACAGTTAAAAAACCTAATTTGACGTCACAGTTAATATATGTGAAAGTGCTGTTCCATATAGATATTAAAAGCGGTTTTAATGTTTTCTACTGAAAATGTCAGTGGTTTTGCCCACTGAAAGCTTTCTAGGGAGTTGTGGGTGTTATTGGGGTGATCTGCGTGGTTATAATGTTGATTTGTGGTCTCTAGGGTTAGCTAGTTGGTTGCTCTTCGAGTGTTCTGTGTTCTGTAGCATGATTTTTCTGCTTTCTAGGACAGCTTCTTTTGCCCAGTATTGGAAAAAACACTCATATTGTGGTATTTTGATATAAAAAAAATAAAAAAAACTGGTATTGTCTCAAAATGACTTCAGTTTTTATCATTTAATCATTCTGAATCATCGGGGGGTCATTCCATGTCAAATCAACCAATTTTCTGTTACTAAAGTCAATAGATTGCACTAATATAGACCTGCCACTGTCTGTAAAAATAACATTATGATTTTGCCATCTTTCTAGAGTTTTTAACCCCCCCTGTAATCTGGCCCTCTACAAAACAGTGGATTACTCAGTAAATATTCATATTCTTTCTTCAGAAAAAAATTATGCAAAATCAAACATTTGAGCTGGGCACTACTGGTTGAATTGGTTTGGAATGACCGTAGGTGTAGCTTGACATTTGAGCTTGGTGGGGCCTTACCGAGCAGCCAGTAGATTTGGTCAAACTTTTAAAAAGACTTTGCGTTTCTGTAGTAAACGTAGAAAGTCACAATCAGTGTACCATTTAAACAGTTTTACTATGATTACACAGAGCAGCAGCAAGTGTGTGAGGGTGCCATGGCAACAAGATACATTAAACGCAAATTACTTGTAATCACTTGTTTTTGCTGCTCTAGCAATAAACACATTGAATATAATGTACAATAAATATTATAGTATATATTTGTCAACAGAAGAGAGTGGTGAAGCGAATCAACAAGTGAATTATCCACTGCTATAAAACAGACATCTATTGGACATGATTAAATTATGCACAAAAACAGACATATTTAGTAACATTAAATCTTACTGAAAATGACAAATTAAGCAGTTTAAATTCTGATATGTATTTTTAGCTTTTGTTTTGCATTTATTAAATTACATTTGGATGTAAATGTTCATTTTCCTGACATAAATGTAAAACGCTGATTAGCTACAACTGTGCGGAGTCATAGAGAATCAGCCTTTTCATCTGACTTTGTTTTTATGTCTAAATTCCTCTGCAGTTTTTGTGCAGTATTTCTGCAAAATATTCATGTACACCATGCAACAAGCAAGCAGTATAACATCATTTGCAGAAAATATGTGCATATTTACGTTTGAAAGCGTTATTAATTACCAAACATTTATAATAAATATTTTATAATCTTTCAATTGTTAGCGCCGACTCTGCCAATGGGAATGACCAAGGGCTGATTTTGTTGAGAAAAAACAAAAACTGTGTGTTCAGGAGGGGTGTGATGAGATCCTGCACCACGAAATCTCGCAAGATGAATGTGACAAGATATCTTGTCTAGGTGAAAAGCCGGCTGCAGCCGAAATTTGAAATATTCTGCTTTCGGCAGGGTACATTCCAAGGTGGAAGGTATCAAGGCACGTCTGGATCCAATGTCAGCTTCACTTCCTGTCTCCAGAGATGTCTTGATTTGATAAAGTTTTGAAGCATAAGTCATTGCCTGACAGCAGCAAGGTAACAAGTCAGCAGCCTAAGCTTTCGGACACGCCACTGTCTTGCGATATCACCATGATGGAGTGTGAAGGTAAAGTTAGCATAGACGATGTCCCCGCGATATTTACATCACATTTCTCCACTGTCGTTTTGCTTTTTTAAAAAAATAGAAATAAAAAAAAAAAAATATTCAGATGGATAGCTGCTGATTCAATTCTAAAATAAAAGCACCTGCTCTGCTCATCCAGAGTGAGCTTCGGTGTCGCACACAGTGCAGCAGGAATCAGGAAACACAGTTCACATGGCAAGACCGTATATATAATACTAAGATAATAAAATAAACCTTTCTTTGGCTGGGCTGTGTGGCTGTTTTTATAGGTTACATTTGCATTCTTTCTGAGCTATTCAGTATGACTTTGATATTATGTATAATATTATGTATTTTATTGTGAGAATTTCTATATGGAAACGAAGCAGTGAAATCGTTAGTATAGACCACTAAATAAAAATTGCACAGATTTGATTTTTATTGTAGAACTTTAAAATTACTAATACAAATGGGTTAATGTATTAATTTTAAAACCATTAAACCATCTAGTTTTTATTTTCACGTCTTTTTGTTTATTTGCAGTTTGGTTCTTTTGCTTCGTAAAATTACATATTTAGGAAATGAAAGTGCGTTGAAAAACTACCAGAAAGACTAATCTGTAACCCTAATCTTAGCAGCACATCCTGATGCTGTAGGTAGCATTATTGTTTGCCCCGATCAGATCCAACCGTTTCTAATCTGTTTGTGACAGGCATCCCAGATAGCACACGTATGTCTGCAAGATGTTTGTAAAAGATCTTGATCAGGAAAGCATCTGCTGTCTACAAAAGTCTGACAGATGTCTTACAGATGTCAGTTTTACATACATTCTAAATCATAAACATCTTAAAGACATCTAATAGACGTCTATTTGACTTCTGAAAGGAGATGTCCAATAGAAGTTTTGCAGATGAGCAGACAACCTAAATAATTTGACTTGCAGATGTAAATGCAGGCATTTTATAGACACCTCTGAGATCTATGTGTGCTATCAGGGATGACTGCATGATTAAAGGAAAACGCCACAGTTTTTCCATATTCCACTATGTTCTTCCCTCAACTGATGATACATATTTCTCCTGTCTCAGTGTGTGCACTTAGTTGCTCTAGCGCATGGTGCCACTATGTTAGCATTTAGCTTAGCTCCATTCTTTTCTTATTATCCAAACAGGGATGAATTAAGAAGCTACCAAACACTTCCATGTTTTCCCTATTTAAAGACAGTTACGTGACTAGTTACACGAGTAAGTATGGTAACACAAAATCAAACGAAAATCAAAGCGATTTTATTTTTTTAACCGGATAAAAAAAATGCTAAAACGTATGGCAGAAGAGCACTTCGTCCTCGGCGCAGTAATATCATCACTCCTTGGTTGTATTGACAGAAGTGAGAGGGAGAGGGGGGGGGTTTAAGGAGTGATGATATTACTGTGCTGAGGTCTAAGGGCTGCAAAGTGCTCTTCCGCCATACATTATAGTTATTTTTTTTATTCTCTTAGAAAATCGCCATGTCTTATATGGTGTCACCATACATACTCTATTCTTACTCTGTCATACTTACTACCACCATACTGTAAAGGGAAAACGTGGAAGTGTATGGTGGTTTCTCAATTCATCCCTGTTTGGATCCTAAGGAATGAATGGAGCTAAGCTAAATGCTAACATAGTGGCACTGCATGCTAGTGCACGCACTGAGATTGCAGAGGTGGAATATGAAAACCTGTGGCATTTTCCTTTAAGTTAACCAATGAATTTGGCTGTGCACTAAACTGGTTTGAGAGGAAAAATCACATGACAAACATCAAAGATGGCAACTGAGCCAGAAAAAGCAGAGAAAAAAATCTGTTAAAATACGTATAAAAAACATACATCTGAGTGAAACGCATAATCAGAAAAAATATAAGGTGGGTTTTGTGAATTGTTCATTGTTTGGAGGCAGACCTAAATCTGAGTTTGCAGTTGATCTTATGAAAAAAAGTTTATATGGAATAAATGTTTGGAGAAGGCATATATATAGTGTAAATTTCCATTTCATGATTACTTTAACCTTAGAGAATTGAGTCAATTAGCTTAGCAACTTGGAATTAGTAGTGTCTAAAGTATGCTTTGTGTAAGGAACGCTATTTGAGTTCCTATGAAGAGTCTGGTATACCAGTTGGTCTTTCATCATTTATCTGAGCTGGGCCTCATGAACCCCAGTCCATTAGTGGCTTCTGACTGGTATCAGATTACACTGATGGCAGTCAGAGAGATGTTGTGCTAGAGATATGTCACAGCCGTTCCCTCAGGGCAGCGCTTGGATCTCAGACTCAGATACACCAGCAGGAGAGATGCTAGCCTGGCTGGGATGGACACAGCCAGAGGGTTTTATCTCTCCTCAAACCTCAACAGTGAATAACCCAACCTGAGTATTTCCCACATGTTCATGCATATGTCATGCAAATATTTTTGTCATGTATTATTTGGTCATTATAGCCCATTTATTCTTGCTGTTTTGCTATTTGTGTGGCTTCTCTGTTTAGTTGTTTCCCAAAGGATAGAATAAACCAACCTAGCTGTTTTATTTACTTATTGAGTGCTTAGTCAATAGAGACCAAGAATATTTTAAGAATAATTATAGCGTTTGCTAACGGGAGCATTGCTGGTAATATTTCTCATACTTGGGTGTTTTGGAAAATCCCAGACAATTAATAACTGCTTTGGCGCATATAATTCTGCACTGTTTGTGCTACATGGTTTGGTGAGGCAAGAGGTTTCAATACTGATACTCAGCATTTTGTATTATGGATGATAACGCGTAAAATTTCATAGCGAAGGAAAGTCACCAAGCGACAGAGACCAGAATATCATCCTTGTAGGTGGACTCTTTTGACTTAGGCCAGTAAGCAACGACCTAGAAATGCACTAACAAACACCCACCAAAGCCTAGCATCATTGAGAGTTTAGCACAGGCAAATGCATCTTGCACTGTGTTTCCTTCAAAAACACATTCCTCTATGGATCCAAACTAAGGTGTAATAAGGTTGAAGACAGTTTAAATTAAAGAAGAGCATTTGGGGGTGACATGCACGTTCATGCAGTATTTTTTTTGCAAATACTGTACATTAAAGTAACTTGACATTATCATTATAGACCAGCAATGACCATTTTATTAATCACAACCCTACTTAAGCGGGCGAGTGGAGCCCTTTCTTCGCGAAGTCTTGTTAGTATAATGCTACAATTCCGAGCGATTACTTGCCTTGTTGGATTACCCGTTGACGACCTTGCCTGGACCTTACGACCACGAACCTTGCTGCCTGCCCTGAACCGTGCCTGGACTTTACTTCTCTTTTGGATTACCCTTGCAGGATTTGTTTGCTGTGAGTCGATCTTGTTTGCTGTTGATTTCAATAAAATTACGCAGATGGATCCGATCGAGTCTGCCCAGTCATTACAATAAAGGTGAAAATTGCAATTTACGATTGCAATATGATAAACAAGTGGTATGACTAGCCTGTTATCAAGGAAAATGCACACACAGATTACTAATAATACTTAATATAATTTCTCAACTGAGATAAAGTTTACAGTGCAACAACTATAAATTAACAATGTTCTCAAATTAAAACTAAATAACAGTAACATCCTTACATTACATTAATTAAATTACATTAAATTAAAAATAAAATTAAAAAGTCCTAATGACAGATAAATAAAAGAAATACCTATTTTTTATATTTTTACATTTTGTCCCTAAACAGGGACATTTAAGCAGGATGTAACATATACTTTGTATATTTCTTTTGGTATCTCTTCTGTGCAAATCATTTTCTCAAATCCCTCTTTGCTAATAGTGCGTTCACACCAGATGCGACTTGCGGAAATAAATCACGCTATTCACACGTAGTTGGACGCTTCAACATTTTAAGTTTGCTCACTTCATTCGAGTGTGAAATTACCTTCACAACAATAGCGTCATGGGAGGGGCTTCTGCCAGGCACTTTCAGTCTCTGTAGTTGTTAAACATGAGGTAAGTTCATTTTGGGTGTATCTAATGGCAAACTATGGTTTAAAGCATGTAGTATTTATTTCCTTTTTATTCGTGTATCTATTTAAGAACAAAGATGTATCGTACAGCTCCTCCACATACAGCGACAATGATTTTGTCATCCATAGTTTAGGAATTCTGCCCCTGCTTGCTAGTAATCGTGAATTTTCGCCAAAGGTATTTTTATAACCAAAGCACTCAATTCGAGCCGCATCATTCACGCCGCAGGATGTCAAATTGCATCTTTGCACTGACTTCACATGTAAATCACTTGTGCTGAACGCTTCATTCGCGTCTGCTGTGAACGCAAGAATGAATGTCTTGTTACGTCTACGAATGCATTTGTTTATTTATTATAATCCCAACATTTGCTGTAATGTAATCGTATAGGCTGACATCGCGATTGCGATATGATTAATCGTGCTGCACTTATGTCATAGTTTAGCTACTATGAGAGGAACTGGACCATGATGTCCTTAAGAAGTGTTTTTGAATTATCTTTGGCCAATCCTTCGGGAGGCTTGGAGTAATATGTCAAGTCAATGTTTGAATAAACTGACAGCTCGGATATCTAGATTATGCAGAGCTGTAATAGCTGCTAATGGTGGATGTTTTGATGAATCCAACATGTAAGTATTTTCTATGTATGAACTATTTATGCAATAAAATGTTTTCGTAGTTTGTGTTGTCCCAAATTAAAAAGGATTCATGCAAATATTGTCCAAAACCCCACTTTTCTAGCTTTTGGAGGGCAGTGTAAGTCAAGCTGCTTGTAATGCATTACTCCCATCTCCCGTATACCCATGCCTCTTAGGCCATACAGGAGGGTGGTCACTTGTCAGTCCCTGCATATATACACACTGAACTTTTATTCATGTGCTCCGTGTTCAAGACTCCTCTGCACAGTCTACTGAACTTTTGCCAGTCTATTTTCAATCCCTTTGTCAACCGTGGTGATGATGCATCCCAAGTAGCAGAGCTGTATTCAGCTCTTTCTCACCATTGGTGATGTGGGGAGGGTGGTAATCTTCCTGAGGTGCAGGCTGATAGATATCTTTCTTTAAAACTAATCCAACAAGCTCAGAAACCTCTGCAAAGTGTGATATTATGCACTGCAGAACTGCCACTGTATAGGACGTGTGAAGAGAAGCTGAATCTGATTGGTTGCCTCGCCATTTTGGTGTGAGCCTTTAGTCGCCTCTGGTTAAAAAGGCTCTCATTGCTGTGGTATTGGATGTAGACTCCATCCTCGAGTTTGTTGGAGGGTTCCTGGAGGGTCACTTTCCTGCAGAGTTTAACACTACATTGCTGGAAAAAAAGGCACATCACAAATTTGTTATGTTTTTGCTGGTTATAAAGGATTTTATTGGTTTTAATGAAAACTTTATTGGACCCTGTGGGTCTCTACTGGTAATTGGTCACTTTCTATTGTTGGCTTGTTAAAACAAATCCTAATGGAAGATGTCCTAAAACACACTACAGAAAACCATTTTTAATGGTTTTGAATGGCTAAAAGTTGATGGCTTTTAGTGCTTGTAATGGTTTGTAATGTATTTTTTTTCCAGCACAGTAATTAAACACACCTGAGCCTGCCTATCAAGGTCTTCAGGATTACTAGAAACATCCAACCTGGTGTTTTGGAGCTGGTTGGAGCTACACTCTGCAGGGCGGTGGTCCTTCAGGACTGATTCACTTTGGCACATTTGTGCAAGTCTGTGCAAGGACGCAGCCTTGCTGCACACTGTTGTCCATTGCTTTTAAAAAATGGTTGCTGTGTCTGTCTTCAATGATTTGCCACAGGCATTTTTTGCAGTATCGAAAAGTACTGGGTGATTAATCGAAAAGAAATCACAACAGAAATTCAGAACCGCTAACCTCCATAATTTCCTATTAAATGTCAAAATATTTAATCACACACACACACACACACACATATATATGTGTGTATATGCTCTACCTATAGAAGCATACTACTATGTGTATTTGGTGCTAGACATTAAAATAATTTAAACTTTTACAAGTAACGCCACCCATTAATGTCAGTTTCCAAACAGTGGACCAATCAGAAGATGCAATGTCAGACTTGCAAGTTACTTCTGACAATGTGCTTATACTCCCTGTAGAGAAACTCTTAGCATCTAGTTTTCCTGAAGGTGTATTTTTGATTTTAAGTGGACATTATAGATCTTCTATTGAGTCCAGTTGACTGTGTTTTGACAGAACTTACAGAGACAGTTGCTGAGTCCTGAGTCATAGAAATCCTTGGGATACTATTCGGCTTTGAATTCCCTACCTTAGACGTTTGAGATGTCCTCTTTGACAGGGTTGTTTCTTCTCTCAAAACCCAAGTACTGTAAAAAGTAGTCATGTAGCACCATGCTCCAGTGAAAATGTGGAGACGCTACTTGCTCAGGTGACATGTTGCATGTATAAAGGACTTTGTAGGACTTTTTTCTTGCTGTCACTGGGTCTTGCTGTAGAATGAAGGATGTGCTCTAAAAATGTTCACAGGCAACCATGGACTTCCCTCAAACTCTGCAAGTAACTTGCAATTTTATGCTCCAACCAGAATTGCTAACATCAAGAAACATTTTCTAGAAAAGCAATAAGATGAGAGTTTTTCCAGTTGCTCAAACAACATTTATTATAATTAATCAATTTTAGTAAGCTTGCAGCCAACATTTATATTAAATTAGTGTCTCAGAGGTCAAAATCTGATTCTTTGAAGATGTTTTCAAGAGACATTCAACCAGGGGCATAGGTTTGATTTTGAAATTGGTGGGGACATCCACAGTGTGACATTGACTCGGTAGACGGTTGATCCACATGCAAGCTGTTTATTATGCAAACGTAGTCGTACAGGCAGGGGTCTTAGACAGGCAGACAGAGCAATGAAGAAAAGGCAAAAACAGTACCGGAAGACAGGCAGTAGATCGGGGCAACAGGCAATGTTCAGAGTCCAAAGTCCAGGCAAGGGTCGGGGCAACAAGCAAGAATCAAAGTCGAAATATCAGTCCAGGTAAGTTCCAGAAAATCCACAGAAAATCACAAGGGAAACACTCAGAGTTGCCGAAACAAAACTTTGCACTGAAGCGCAGAAGCTTCCGGGGTACATGGGCGGAAGTGGTCCGGATGGGAACTAATATTCCGGGGAAGGTTTTTGCTGATTACGGTCGGACGGAGCCACAAAGGACCGCTTCGTCACACACAGAGTGTTTTCACTATATTAGTAAGATTAGAATGTCTCAGAATTCCACATTTTCATATCAGGTTCATAATTCATATTTTATATATGGCCTAAACCAATCCCCAATCATAACCCTTATGAAAACCTGTGCGAAAGACCATATTTAAATAGAAACATTATTTGGTTGATTTATAAGCATTTTTAAGTAGTCATACATAATGAATAACTGCACTGTCCCTGAATCAAGTTGATGTGATTTGTGTTCTATTTTCACGCACAGAACTGTTGATTTGTCCTGCACTTCCAGCATCTAGGTTTCAGCTTTGCCACCTCGCACAAGTAAATATTGCTACCACAGCCTCTCTCACAAGTAGAAAAGAAAAAGCAAAGGCAAATCCTATTAGTGATGTGGGTACGGGAGGTGGGACTAGTAGAGAATGGGATCTATTAACCATTTGTGTACCTGGAATTGCGCCATTTTCACAAAACACAGATTATTAAAGATTAAATTAAATAAGTAATAAATAAACAAAAGGAAAAGTTGGACAACAGTGGTTGTACTAAATATATATATTTTTTGGATCAAAATCATTCCTAGTGTCAGGAAAGAGAGGCGAGAAAGCGTGCGGGTTCATGTGCAGGCTGTTTATTCACAAAGAGCAGAGTCAGACAGGCTTTCAGGGTAGTTACCGTCAAACAAGGATAGAGGAGGCAGAGCAAGAGAGTGGTCAATACTTGAAAATTTAAATAGTCTGCCTGTAATTATTATTCAAACAATAAAAACAGTACAAATGTATGATTTTTGTTTGCAATAAATGCGGGGAATCCATTATACGTCCTTAGCAGTTATAACCAAATGCACTGGGTGGCACTGTGACATGTTTTACCAAAGTCGATATTATTTGAATTTCGTCAGAATATCGTCATCGTCATGTGAAACAATGTAAACACAATAAATATAGGCAGACACGGGTATATGTACGTTCTGTACTGTAAATGCCACAGTCTGCTTGTTTTTTTCCATTTGCTCTGCTTGATCTTGATTTTTTTATATTTTTTTAACCAAAATAAAACCTTACAATATAATATAACATGGTTGTGTAACGGCTATTCATAAGCTTGACATTTAAAGATGATTTCTCATTAAACCTCATTTGAATAAACAAATACTTGAATATTTGAATGGAATATTTTTGGAAAATGCCCATCCCTAAAATCATCTACCTTTAAATCAATGCATTAGTGATGTAATAACATGGCAACATTTTTCTTTTGATTCATCATATCTGAAACATTTTTTAAGCTCAAAAAGGGAAATATAGATATTGATATAAATAATTACTATTAATCATGATTAATTGCAATTATTTATATTAGCTGCCAGTAGTAACTGAAGCAGAATTACCATCAACTAATCCGTTCGTTCAGCTAACACATAGTGTATTTAAGAAGGTATATTTTCTAGGCCACAGAAAAATGCCTTCTTACAGTATTACTGCATTAGAGCATGTAGCAGGGTCACAACCGTTAAGGGACATTACTTTACAAGGCAGTATCAAAATTTAATGTCATTTGTGCAAAAGTTTTAATAACTCTATGTTAACTCACATGTATAAGTACATTCACACTAAAGGGAAAGTGCAAAGCAAGGCTTAAGGGTGAACCATTAAGAAAGAGCTAGAATTTAAGTTATGAAAAGAGAGTCAGCTGACCACCTGAGCTGACTCTCGTGATAGGTAGATCAAAGCTGGGAGATAGATCTGTTGCGATCCATGGATCTTGAGTTGCCTGAAATTCAAGGCTTAGGCCTAGTGTAAAACTTAGAGATAAGTCCTAATCTCAGTGTCCAAGACTGCAGACTGCACTGCATCAGCCCTGGGGGGTTGGTCAGGAGATCGGCAAGATAGTGGTGTTCCAGCGTCCGGGAAGGAAGGAAAAAGAGGAAGAGAAGAGAGATCTGTCACGATCCGTGGATCTTAGGTTAATTAAAAAATCAAGACCGCAAAGGTCTGGCTCAGGGCTTAGTTGTTGCCGTGGAGCTAACTTCTCATCTTAGTCTCTGCAGCTTGTGCTGCCTCTAGGCCAAGCTGATGCGGCTGCATTGACTCCAAGGGCCTTGGTCAGAACAACAGAGAGAAATGCTGGCATTCCGTCATCCAGAAAAGTAGAAAAGAGAGAAGAGAGAGGAGATTCTGGCTTGAAAGCTTTTTGTAAACTGTTGAGGTCACACCTCCTGTAGGTCAGAGACCAATGGTACGTTGATTCCTTGGAGGGAAAGTTTTATGACCCTTTGTTCTCAACATGCTAATTTGCCTCCACACTGGATTGGTGGATCAAGATACAAATTAGAACAGATTCTTAAAACACTGAACATTGCAGAGATATCAACATATAACATACACTCTCAGTTAGATCTTCTGAAGACGATTCCTTCGGTATCAAACACGAAATGGATCTGGCAAGGTGATGTTTAGATCACATGTTTTCAGTGTTTATCAAAAACCTGCATAAGTACAGTATACGATAGGAAAGATAATAACAGTATACATTGTGACCTCAAGGATATGTGTTTACTCAAAGTTTTCCTGTGAATTAACTTTGGGAAAGGTCCATTGTCTTTGCAAAAAGAGGACTAGTTGAGTTGAGTTCACATTCTTTCGAGCAATAAAACTGCGGTTGTTATGGCAATGAAAGGCCTGGTTTGCCTTATCAGTGGCCCATCGGGGGGGAGGTTGCACAGACTCTCATATTTGCAGTTCGAGTGGGCGAACTGTAGGTGGTGAGGGAAAAATACCTCTCGGGAGTGGAACCCTGGCTCAGTTTTCTGGTTCCCCTCTGCTAGGGGTCCGACACTCTGTTCCTAATCTAGGTGGTGTAAGGGGAGGTGGAGGGATGCAAAGAACGAAGATGTGAGGAAGGGGAGGTTCGCCGTATTTAAAGGCTTTAGCTTTTATTAAGGTAATGAGGTAATAGGGAGATTGGCGGCAACTGGTTAATTAATCGTACGTGCTTCTCCCAAAATTTTTTTAGTCAAACATCATTTAAAGTGCCCCTATTATGGAATTTTGAAAATGACCTATTACACAGTTTGTAACACAGTTCTAATTGAATAAAAAAATCATGCAAAAAGAGTCCCAAGCTGTTTCATGTTGAAGTCTGAACGAAACATTAGCATATTGCCTTCCCACTTGTTGGTCTTTTCATGTTGGTTCTGAATGAAAATGCAGATTCATGCTTTGCCACTAGGTTGTACTTTGGAAGCATTAAAAGCTCACAAACAATGCTTTAAATGAATTCGACCAATCATTGGAGGGGTTTGGAAAAATTAATTGTTGAACGAATCGTTTTGGAGATGTTGAACAAATAAGGTAAAAATAAATGCATATTATAATAAAATAAAAATGTTTTTTGACCTTGCATGCATGTTAACCTGTTGTTTGGGACTCCCAAAATCAAAATATGAACCTTTTATAACCCATAATATGGGCACTTTAAAATTTGAACTAAATGTATAACTAATAAAATAGTATTTCCCACATGTTAGATTAGCTTTTTGTTACATCAAAGTTTATTATATTGATAAAGATGTAAATTCAGGCCACGTGGGATATGTGGGTTGTTTCAGAAGCGGCTGCATCTTTAGGAAAGGGTTCTCAGGTGCTCTGAAAGCTGTTAACAATTTGACAATGTGCGTCGAGGGACACACTGTGAATAAGTGCTAGCAGGAAGGAAGTTATAAAAACTACTGTGTATAAGCATAACTGAATGGTGAAGACCTGATAAGATGTAAAGCAATGACCAATGCTGGACCTACAGCGGCGTCGGTTTGCTTGAGGTAATAGTGTCATGAATCATTGTCTAGCCTGACAGGGCCCAAATGAAAAGATGTTTAGTAATGCATAGATGACTTAAATCACTATATTTATTATTTTTTACACCTTGAATGGTTAAATGCACCAAAATTTGTGTCAAAATGGCTTTCTTTGTAAGAATAATTGAAAACACTGTAATGTAGGCCTTAAAGGAAAAGTTCACCTAAAAATGAAAATTAATTTGCTCATAGGTGTATAGACTATACTTTTTTGTCTAATCTCCTTATTTTACAAATGCAGCTTATTTACATAATTTGCATTTTTGGGTGAATTATTCCTTTAAGTGAAATCAAACAGCTGAGAATGAAAAAATGTGTAGAGGTAGGGATGGCACGAATCATGAAAAAAAAACAAAAACGTTCGGTACGCTAGTCTCGGTTTGGTGCATGCATGCGTCGCGCGGTTCGGCGGTTCATGACATGCGCAATGTAGCCTTGTGCCCCGTATGTAACGTCAGTGTGTTTCCCTTTCGCGCAAAAGAATTGAGGTGTGTAGTGAGTGCTGCAGGTCATAATACTGTACGTGTAGAAATGGCAAGAGGGAGAGAAAAGGAAGGCTGCCGGAGTTGGAGGATGCACCAGCGTCGTAAAAATCTGGTGTGTGGGAACATTTCATTTTACCTATTAGAGGATGGATACAGTTCGGACATATATTTAGAAAGGATGTTCGGGCTCGGTCACATCAGCGCGAATGTGCGTCTGTGTTATAACGACGCTTTTTGCCCTGTATGCGCTGATGCTCACATCTGTTGACATTTCCGAACACCTTCCTACATCCCACCTTCCTTGCTTAATAAAAGCACACAAAAAACAGTGCATGTGTCATTAATGTGAAAAAAAAAAAATAGGTTACAGCTCTGTCAGATGCAGCCCGGGCTCAGACAGAAAACTGCAGCCCGATCCGCACTTTATTACCTATACGGAAATAAAACAATAGATAGAACTGCTGCTGTATGCAAGTATTGTGCAACACACATCCAGTTCAGTTCATGAATGATTACATGATGTAACTTTTTTAATACTTTATCCCAAATTGTGGATAATTAAGCTATATATCATATGCTGAAGTACATTTCTGGAGTGTTAAAGATTAAAAGAAAAAATAACAAGAACCGTACAGAACCGAAAACCGTGACCCTAAAACCGTGATACAAACCGGACCATGGGTTTTGTGAACCGTGCCACCCCTAGTAACAGGATATTAGATCTGGGCAGCTCTTAATCTAATATTCCTGCTGTCTGCACTGAACTAGCCTAAATCTCTTTGTAACTTTAACAGTGTTTTTACACGTTTGATTACTTCATGCAATGTATGTAGTATTTGTTGTACAGCTTTCTGTTCTGTACATTTTCTTGCAATTCCTGAGTGAAAATGTTTCATTGTAAAGAAGTGTACTGTTTAGAATGGCAATGAAAACCAAACAAGTCAAGATCCAATATGCATAAGAACCACAGTAAATATACTTACTAAGACCCATATCAAAACAGAAGGTCATGGGGAGCCACGTCTTGATATATTCATTCATTTATTTTATGTCTTAACTGTTCAGATAGTACTTGGGCCATTATTTGTGCTGCATGAATAGGCTTAAAACTGCTCTTTTGTTGAGGCCTGTCACACGCGCCAATAAAGAAAAGATGTTGCAGACTGAACAGCTGCTTCTAATTTTTTTGCCCATGTATCGCACAAAAATAAGCACGGGAGAAGCACAAACTTTTGCAATACACCGAATTATGATGCAATTTATGGCTATGTTATGTTTCTGCTTCTAAAGCTGGGATGGGATAACATATTTTAACATAAAAAAACATTCAACACTTCTGCTTAATTGCCACCCTAGGGGACAGCAAATTATTATAACGATTCTCATGTGTAAAACTGTTCTTTTTTTTGTTTCTGTGTACATTTTGTGTATATGCATGGATGATAAAAGAAAAAGAGAAAAGCTGAAAAAGTATTTACTTTGTGTTGCTCTTCTGAGAAGGCTGCACAGTTAAAGTCTTGATTCTGTTTTCTTTCCACTGTTTCCTTCTGACAAAATTCCCTTCAAGGCTGCTCTTCAGATCCTCTGGGGAATTTGTTGTAAACTCCTATTTGTTGTGATTGTGATCTACTGCATAGGTATTTCAGAAATCGTTTCAAGACATTTAACTGAACTCGACTGTAGCATTTTATAGCCAAGAAACGATTTAGCATTTTCAAGTCACGGGTCTTCTCTTATGCACGTCTTTATGTATGTATGTATTTTGTTAGTTAGAAAGTTTTTAAAATATTATTAAAATGAGTGTTTTCTATGTGAACATATTGTAAAATGTAATTTATTTGTGTGTTGAAAAAAATGACCTTGCTGAATGAAAGCATAAAAAAAATCATACTGACCTCAAACATTTGAATATCGTTATTGTATAGTGTTAGAATTTTATAGCTGAAAATGTGACATGAAATACAACACTTTACAAAAGTAATAACTTTGTTTTTCCCATTAATTTTCCTTTTTTTCCAGTCATTGGATTTTATAGAATTGTAGTAAATTTGGAATTGTTATTAAACTAATCTGGCTTCTTTTTGCTTTCTTCCTTAGATTGCTAACTGTGGAACTTTGACTGAATCGATGCAAAATGGCTTCAGATAATACACACCGTAGTTACTCCATCATACCATGCTTCATATTTGTGGAGGTAAGTTTATTTTACAGCCAGAACACAATTATATAGCTGCATTTATTCACTTGCAATTATATTCTATTCACCAGTTATCATGCTGTCCCTTACTCTCTGATATGGTTTTAAAGAGGTCCTTTCTCTCAGAAACTGGTCGCGTATTTAATTAAAACTTCTGTCAAATCCTGTTTAATCACTGGGAACTGTGTGTAGGCACTTCAAAGCGCTCGTCTCTCTCAGCAAGTCGAGTTGTGCATATCTCTCAGACAGGACTGTTGGGTTTGCGAGATGGACTGCTGTGCCATTTGCCTGAACCCGAGAACATTGAGTGCCAGATATCCAGAGCTGTGAGCTGCTGATAATGCGGAGGAGTATTCAGGACATCCGGCTTTCTACTTCAGCAGAAATAGGTGCTAGCATGGGATCATAACCCATGTGGTGGAATTGTAGTGGAGTGGCCAAAGGTCTAGTCTCTAGCCCTGCAAGTGTTGCGTAATAAGCTATCACCACTGGCTCTTTGATCGCGATGCTTGACCCTCAGGTTACTGAAGGAGTGCTGAGCAATTAGCTCTGTAATACCTGGAGAGAGATTTTTGCAGCTTCCTCGTTTGGCTCAGGAAATACTAAATGCTTGTCGAAAAAGATGCCTCTTTCTCCACTGAGAAACACGTATTTGGACCCAAAAAAAACATCCGTGAGAGAATGGAGAAAAAAAAAAACATGGGAGAAACCAGGCTTAGTTGGGGCCAGTTCTCCTCTGGCTGGATGCCCAGCACCTCATTTCCAGTTCAATTTTAAGCGCAACTCAGTATACTTATAGTATGTGTGAATTTGGTTCTGGTGATCTGCATGTTTTTGATTTTTAGTTGCCTACTAAGTGTGCAATGAATGACGTTTATCTTCCTCCTTTAATGCCGGTACTTCTTTCCTTTTGTGACTGCGTACAATAGAGGGATTACACGTTGGCAGCAAAGTGCCAGACCACTTGCCAAACGGTGTAAGTGAGAGGTAAAATGTGTATCTATGCTAGTAGCTTCTCAGTCCGACTTCAGTTGAGACTTTATATGCAAACAGAGATAAAACACTATTAAAAAACATGCTTGTCACAGAGGTTCCTTTTACAGGGCGATTCCTCTATTCCTTAGTGCTTTCCTCTAAATGGATTTGTGTGAGTTTGTGTGTTTCTTTTGCTTGGCTTCTGATGTGTCTTGAAAGCTCCGAGCGGATCCAGAGACGAAAACTATGCCACACAGAAATGATCATGCAGCCTAATGCTCGCTTAGTAAAGACGATGAGAAATACAGTTATGTACGCAGTTTCTTTAGAGAGACTATTCCTGTGAAAAGGCACCCGATCTGAGAAGCGTGTCCAATATGATGACATATGCCAGCTACCTTTCTCTCCCAGCTCCTGACTGTGCAGGAACTGGAAGCTGGCCATCTTCTGATCATGTTGTTTCTGTTTATGTGGTCAGTCATTGGGCCTGTTTTTCACTGATCAACAAATAACGAGGCAAAAAAGCAATAAGTAATAGACTTCTGTTATAAGATTGTGTGCCTAGTTTAAAATATTTTGGTATTGTATTTTTGGTTTAAAATGAGTGAATTTGAGGCAATTATACATCTCCCTTCACGACGGCTGTATACCTGGAATACATCACAACCATCTGTTGACCTATTTTCACTGTTAGCTCAGATGAAAGTAATATTCACTGATTGCAGACTATAATTATACCTTATGCATGATTAGATCAGAGACTAATGGTAAAAATGGTGTTTGCTCTTGATGCATTACAGCCCTTTGAGGGTGAATGCTATGTTTAAACAGTGTTTGTTGAAACTAAATGCATAAGTTGAGTATTTTGACTGGTCTGGTATGAAGCTGATGAGGCAAGGTGAAGATAAATAGCTAAATGTACAAAAAAAGTTAATTTCCACAAAATCAAACTTTCGGTAAATCGATTTGGAACATTTTGTGAGTGGTTAGGTGCTGAGTGTTATTTGAGTGTTTCCTGTGAGGCTAATGTGAACTACTTAATACTGAAAATTTTGACCTTAATAATCGCAATTGCACATTTTCCCCAAATTGTGCGATTGTGATTGTTAAGATCAGATTTGCAATTGCGATACAACATATAAGTGGTTTGACTCAACTTGCTTGTTATCAAGGAAAATGCACACACAGATTACTAATAATGCTGAAATCTGTATTTCTCAACTGAGATATAGTATACAGTGCAATCTAGCAACAACAAATTAAAACTAAATTTTACAACATTAAACAACAGTAACATCTTTTCATTACTGAATTAAATTACATTCAGTTAACATTAAAATAAAATTAAAAAGTCAAAAGTACAGATAAATTAAACAAATACCCATTTTTATACTTTTACATGTTGTCCCAAAACATTTTAGCTGGATGTAACATATACTTAGTATATTTCTTTTGGTATCTCTTGTCCAGTGTGCCAATCATTTTCTCAATTCCCTCTTTTCTAAAAGTTTGTTCGCACTTGAGGTGACTTGGGCGAATATATCTCGCTATTTGCGTGTAGTGGGACGCTTGAACATGCATAAGCAGGTGCAGAGAAATGACATCAAAGCACATGGCACACAGTGTTTGGAGAAGAACGCTGGAAAATACGACAGAAGGATGCTTGTCTACAGCCTGCAGTACCAGCTGCCAGAATGAAAGCACAATTGCCGTGTTCCGCTTATGCTTGCAGTGTAAAGCCGGCGTGTTTAACGCACCGCTTAATTCACGCAAATCGTGCTGCAGGATGTCTAATTGCAACTTTGCATTGACTTAACATGTAAATGACTCGCGCTTACCGCTTCATTTGCGTCTGGTGTGAGCAAGAATGAATGTCTTGTTATGTCCACTAATACATTTATTTATTTAATATAATCTCAGCATTTCTGTAATGTAATTGCATAGGCTGACATCGCAATTGCAATATGATTAATTGTGCAGCACTATTTATTATTTACTATTTATTAATTATATGTATTAGTAAAGTTATTATTATTATAGTATTAATAGGTAGAATGTTCACATACTTGCAAAGGATCCTATACTCAGTATGCCTGTTGAGGAATCATCAAAATAAAGTGTTAGCATATATTTAGCAGACACACTACTATTCAAATGAAGGCTAGCTGACATGTAGTTGCAGAGTTACTTCTCAACAGGTAAGGTATTATCTAGTGTTGTCACGGTACCAAAATTTCAGTATTCGGTACCAATACTAGTGAAAATCCACGGTTCTCGGTACCACTGGTACCAAATCAAAACACAAAAAAACTTTTATATAAGAGGACTTTTATTTAATGAAACAGCGCCAAATATTTCATATTTCAAAATATTTTCACTTTATGTATTTTCTAAAAAAAAGTGAAAATTTAAAGTTGAATTTAGAGCCAGAGCATGCAAAGCTGTTACTGCTGCAGAATATTCTGACATATCAAAACATATTGGATTAAACGGAAAATATGT
>JAUYWG010000044.1:1484533-1494731 GCA_034779775.1 Enteromius afrohamiltoni
GTTTGATTACTCGTTACTGAAAAAAGTATCGCCGTTAGTAACGCCGTTTATTTATAGCGCCGTTATTCCCATCACTGCTGACCACAGGACTTTCTCCCATGACTCCTCTGGATCATCCAGATGGTCTCTGCCAAACTTCAGACAGACCTGGATATGGCCTGACTTAAGCAGGGGAACCTTTCTTGCGACGCAAGATTTTAAACCATGACATCTTAGTGTATTACTGTTAGTAGCCTTGGAAACGATGGTCCAAGCTCTCTTCACGGCATTGACCAGCTCCTCCTGTGTAGTTCTGGTCTGATTCTTCACCTTTGTTAGCATCATTGATAACCCACAAGGAGAGATCTTCCGTGGGGCCCCAGTCAGAGGGACATTGACAGAGATAGCCTCTTCCATTTTCCGACAACTGCTCCAACAGTTGTTTTTTTTTTCACCAAGCTGCATTGCAATTGCCCCGTAGCCCTTTTCAGCTTTGTGAAGGTCTATAATTTTGCCTCTTCTGTTTTTTGACCACTCTTTGGTTTTGCCCATGTTGCTACTTAGATTTTTGCTGATTGTGGGGAGCACAAGTGTCTTTATGACAGCTAATGGCCTCAAACAGGTTATAGCTGGACTATTTAAAAGCAAAATAACAGGTCTTTGAGGGTCAGAAATCTGGCTGATAAGCAAGTGATCAAATACTTATATACTTATATATGAGAGAGAGAAAATATATAGAACATATAAATTGTAAATAATAGGGGTGTAACAGTACACTTATGTCCTGATTCGGTTCAATACAATATACTTATCTCATGATACAAAACTGTTATGATACTTACAAACATAAAATGCGAAAATGGGAGACTTATCTATAATAATAATTTAGGATCCATTTTAATTTGCTGGTAAAATCAGACATTGTATATTATTGTTACCAACAAATTGTAGTTAACCAGAAATACATATGACCCCATCGCACAGTGTTGTTTAAACGTTCATTCGTCCTGATGTGTCCCTGATACTCACTTGTCCCTGAACAAGTGAACAGTCTTGAATGCGTAACAGAAAGGTTCACCAAAAGAAAAATGTACCTTCAACAAGGCAAAATGTAGTTTCATTGTCAAAACTATTTTTTGACAAAGGCAAATGTTCTCTACTCACCCACCATTGGCTGGTGTGGGAAAAAGTTAATTTTGGACTCAGCCTTAGAGACAGAACACATTAATCCTGCTTCTTGAGATCTGCTCCCAGCAAGCCACCTATTCCCCAATAACATCAGACACAATTAATTATTCATCCTAAAAGTCCAGCCATAAAGTGCTGTGCTCTTGCTCTTCAGCCATCCATTGAGACTTTGAGCTGTGCTTTTGTGTCTAGTTCTTTGACACTTGATGTAAGGCTGATGTGTGTTATTTTGTTATATTTAGGACACATTTTCATTAATCATTTATTAAAAGCTGTTTTTATCAAGCAACATCCTTCTTCTGACATGTATTAGTTGTAATCTAGGACTGTTGTTGCATGTACATACTGACTTTCAGATCAAGTGTTCAATTTTAAATGCAAGAAGCTAAACGTTGTTTTGAAAGTCTTAATGTAGGTCTCAAGAGAAAATAGACTACAGCATTTAAACACCTGACATGTAAAGTGAGTAACATTGATTTAAGGATAACAGTTCTTGAATTTCATGTGTTGGAATAAGAAAAAATGGGAAAGTGAAAAGATCTCGGGCCCTGTGCATTTCTGGTGCATTTTTTTCATGCATAGGTTCTGAAAAGTTTGTCCCATGGCAGTAGTTATGTAGGTATCAGAACAAATATGAAAGCAGGACAATGCATCTGCCACACTGCTAAAGTATATATTTACAGTCCTGTTCCTTATGTTCTTATTATAGTAATCACAATAACTAGGTACTAACCCTGAATCTACCTTAAACTTAACCACTAGGTATTAAGTTACTAGGTATTACCAGAACTTTCTTAACTAGGTACACTGTAAATACTGTAAAATAAAGTGCAACCAAATGTTTAAGAATGGCTTGAGGAACATTGCAAAGAGTTGTTGCCTTAGCCTACAAAGTGCCCAGATCTCAGTTTGATTGAGTATCTATGGGATGTACTGGACCAACAGATCCAATCCATGGAGGCCCACCTAACATCTTGCAGGACTTCAAGGGTCTGCTGCTGATGTCTCAGTGCAAGAGACCACAGGACACATTCACAGGTCTTGTGGAGTCCAGGGCTGGTGGTTTTAATGTTGTGGCTGATTAGTAAAGGCTACCCAGGAAACAGTGGAAGTCACTGTCTGCCTTGAATGTTTCCTCCCAGTGAACAGTCTTGTACCTGCCAACACCAACAAACAAGCAAGCCAGCCTCAGCCAGGGACAGATTTAGTCCTTGGATGGCTCACCTGAAGACATTTATTCTGCTTTACCCACACTGCTGTAAACATATTTCAACCAAACGTTTTGCCATAAGTAGTCAGAAGATGCAAGAGTGATAACAGAGTTTCTTTTCTTTAAACCTTTCTTAAAAAAAATAATAAAATAAAGTGTTTTGACAGTATCTTCATGGAAAAATGTAGTAAAACCGCTCAAATTTAGGCATACAGACATGATTGACACATGCTCTAGAAACTCATGGCAGGACTGAGAGCCAACGAATCTGAATACCGAACACAGCAAATGCTTTTAAGTGATGTCTGTCTAATTATTTGTATGAGAGTTTAGGATAGGCCCACTGGGGAATATTTTCAAGAAGATCTAATTAACCTATTAAAATAAATGAGCTGAATCAAATATGAGTAAACAGCTCTCTCTTTTTCACAAGCTCAGATCAAGCCCAGAAACACTCACTTAAAAATTTAAATAAGTTTGGGGGTTGTGTAAACAGATTACAGCTTTAAGTATCTAATAGAGGAACATATTATTTTTAAGTTACAAGGAAATGTCTGAGTTACTTTTTCAAAAAAGTAATGCCTCTAACTCTGACAGCTCTACATGTATTCACATTGAAATAAATCAAGAGTAAGTAGAGAGGTGTTGTGTGAACATGATGTTTCTGTAGTTCTAGATTATGTGAAATTTTATTCAACTCACTCAAGAAAACAACAGACCTAGTGTTCCCTGTCGACACACCTAACCTACTTGGATAAACCAATCGGCTGTACTGGTTAAAAGCCTGTGGTCAGTACAAGACAGCACATCAACTTCCTTTTTGCTCGATAAGAGCAACTCACAGACCAGGCATTCTGAACCACGGTGAAGACATTCTGTCAAGGGGCAAAGTCAGTCCAGAAGAATGGCCCTTCACCCTCGAATGACCCAGCTGATCTGGAATGCATTCGGTAGAAAATAGACCTTTTCGTCACAGACAGTAACTCTCCCTGCCCAGCCTATTTTATGAAGGAGATGGATGCACTGGCCCAGGACTGGCCCAGCCTCCTGCTCTATGCGTTTCCCCTGACTGCTCTGATACCTCAAGTCATCAGCCGAGTCAGGGAGGAAGGTCTCCTGGTAGCCCCCTTCTGGAGGAACCGCCTGTTTAAACGTTTAACTTCTTTGTCCCACGGACTTTGGCTCTATGTATCTGTTCATTCGCTGCATTGACCGGCACACACTCTAACAGTGGACACAGCTTCGAGCTTTATGTCTACATGTCTTTATGTATTACATGCTCACTGTGCTGGCTGTCATTCGCCCCAGCTGCAAGCTAAGTAACCTGAATC
The DNA here is from genome assembly GCA_034779775.1 of Enteromius afrohamiltoni. Lineage (NCBI taxonomy): Eukaryota > Metazoa > Chordata > Actinopteri > Cypriniformes > Cyprinidae > Enteromius > Enteromius afrohamiltoni. Next base: position 1,488,242 of record JAUYWG010000044.1, read on the forward strand.
CTATGGCGAAAAGTGGGCGCTTTTATGTTCGCAGCCCCGTCCTTTTGGCGGTAGAGGTGGCCATTGGTCAGCGCTGCACGGCGGCCAGCCAATTGGTTTAGCTAAGTACCACTGCAGCGACCATTGGCCGTGCAGTTTCACTGCATGATTGAATAAGGCTTCAGTTAGGAGGAAAAAAGGAGTACTCGTAGTACTCGTTCCCGTGTTCCTCAAAATAACAACAAAATGAAAACTAACATGATATGATATGACCCAAACCTGCATTAATTAAAGGGTTAGTTCAGTCATTAATTACTCAGCTTCTCACTTCAAACTGTTGAACACAATGGGAGCGCTTTGGAAGAATCATCACACTTTTCAGTGACTTGAATGAAAATGGATTGCGCATAAAATGTTATGTTTTATGTCAGTAAGTCTGATCTTATTCACATTAACATGCAGACATGATTTAGAAATATGTAGTAACTAAATGACACTGATTGCAAAGTGCTAATAGCCTAAGCATAACCAAAATTAATTTTTCGTTACCTTTCAAAGTGTTTGCTGTAGATATGATTTATTAGATTTCTTTTTTTTAAGTGCTCACTAAGGCTGTTATTCTTTGATTTAAAAATACAGTAAAACAATAATATTATGAACTAAAAACTAAATAAAATAACTATTATCTTTTATTTTAAAATTTAATTTTTCAACTATAATTAATTAATTAATTATTAATTATTTATTCATTCTAATATGCAGATTTAATGCTAAAATATCAGTATTATTATCAATGTTAAAACAGTTATTTTTGTGCAAATTCTGATGCATTTTAAAGAGGAACAGACAGTTAAAAAGAACTATATACCTCAATTCTAACTTCTACATAGAAATCTTTTGTAACATTATGCATAAATAATGATAATTTACAATAAAGCTTTTGAACCTTTTCATCTTTTTCATATCTGAAGTCTGGTCACATTAATTAATCTGTAAGTCATGTCTGTTTGAATACCAAATTGTTTGGGAGCTCCTTTTGATGTTTATTTTACCAGAACTAAATTATGCAAATATTTTTTTTCTTTTTGTTTGCTTAAATTTGCTATCAACAAGAGCTATTTTATTCAACTACACATTCACCCTAAATATTTCATGCTTCTGAAAACCTATATATATATATATATATATGTGTGTGTGTGTGTAATTATTATTATTATTATTTTTCAGATGTAGAAGATGATCGATTATTATGATATCTGCATAAACTCAGACGGCGGTGTCAGAGCACACTGTAAACTATTTTTACAGCACACTTTCTGAAAATAGAGTGAACCATCTACTGGTGTAATTCGTTTGATTCAGCAGCGAGCAGAATGATGAATCATGGTTGTGTGAAGTCGTTCATCATGTGTGCTTTAGGGCCGTGTCCCAGTGAACCGCTGGGCTTGTAAGTTGGCCGAGCTCTCGTGTTTACGATGCATACTGCCTGTTATGATTGATTCTGCTTGTCTGGAACAGCTGTAGCATTGCCCTTCTGTTTAGTTTTAGATCTGATCTGCTCTGGCTGGACATGAGGCTGATGGGATGTGTCTGCTTATCTATGAGGGATTATGGAGAAACTGGATTTTTACATTTTTCAATGTAAATGTTTGTGGTGCTTGCATATCTCTTTCCACTTTACTTGGGTGTTCGGAGTGTTGTTTAGTGGTTTCTTGGGAGTGTGTTTTTTTTTTTCTTTTGCTGGTTCAATCGAATGCCAGTTACATCCAGTGATATTCTGGTCTATTAGAGCAGTCTTCATTTACCCTTATGTTACACCAAATCTGCTACAGACCTCAAAAAAGTTAGCACGGAGAAAACAACAGGCTGAAGAGCAAGAAATTTTGAAAAGATTCAACTGGGAGAACATCTAGTAACTAATTAAGTTGGCATCAGGTGTGGAACATACGCTTTTTTTAGCTATGAAAGGGATGTCTTAGAGAGGCAGAGTCTAGAAGTAAAGATGAACAGAGTCTCCAATTTCCAAAGATTGTAGAATACTGTAAAAACGCATTCCTTAATGTATCGTATCAGAAACTCCGTGACCTGACGGTGATTGGTTGAACACTGTTTGTTTTTCTGTGGAAAGGTTGGGAGCACCGATTGTTTTTTTTTTTTTTTTGGCGTAAACCCGACGTGCAGCAATGATGTCGTGTGCGCCCAATCAGTGTTGCCAACTTAGTGACTTTTCAGACCCCCTTGGCGACATTTATCCAAAAAAGCGACTAGCGACAAATCTAGCAACTTCTTGGACAAACCTTAGCGAGTCTCTGGTAGTGCTGCGTACGCGCTAGTTCTTGTTTTCACAGAGCGCGCAAACTCCGTCTGTAAGAGCTTTCAGTGAAAATAGATATTATGTTGCTGCTCAAGCTATTTTACATGTTAGCAGAGCCAAAATCACAGCATAGCCATTGTCTATATTTTATGTATATTTGATTTAATCAGAAAATGGCTTGATCAGGATATTAATCCAGATTAACATCTTGTAAGGTAGAGCTAGTTTAACCTAATAATGGGGTTCATTTCAGTCACTATTTCATATTCATTCTGTTTTTCTGACAACAGAAACCATTAAATACATCAGTGAAAACAGTTATATTGAGAATTTGGGTGCATTAAATTACATTATGTGACTACAAAGAAGCAAGATAAAATGACGCACTGATGTAATGAATATGCAAATTGACATATGACGTCATCTAGCAACATCTAGTGACTTTTAAAGCTGGCTTTAGCTACTTTTCATTGAAAAAAGTTGGCAACACTGTGCCCAATTTATAGTAGTCATCGCAGATACATTAAAAAAAAAGACTTTGTGCAAATTGTGAACAGTGCGTACATGGCATTCCTATATATATATTATTCCTATATATACTTTTTGGACACATTGAGGTCGAGCATGCTCATGCACCAAGGTAAGCCATGTCATGTCATGGAGCCTATGTCAATAATATGCCTACCGTCTCGTTACTGCATTAACCATAATATTCTTATACTTAAAAATGAAAAAAAATAAAAATAAATAAATACACTGCATTATAAACTCTTGATCTGGGTAGTAAATGGTAAGTAAGTAAGTTACCTTTCTTGTAGAATTGTGCTTCAAATAAAGAACTCTATATTGACGATATTGTTAATCATTTACAAGTCAATATTGCCTATATGGACATGATTAAAAAAAAAAAAAACTTTGTTAAATGTAATGTGGTAAAAAATTTGGGTGCACCTAACTTTTGTGCTGGTGCACCTAAATAAAAAAGTTAGGCGCACCAATGCAACCAGTGCAAAAAGTTAGTCTTGAGCCCTGGAAGATTTAAAGGGGATGTACACAGAACAGAGTGGTTTCTAAAGAGCTGTTTTTGAAAGGGTAAAATTAGCGTTTTTACGCTATCTTTAAGAAAATTTAAAACAAACTATATTACAAACTTTCCATTAAGACCCTAAAGAATCATATTAGCTTGTGGAAAATTGGCTTTGTATGACTCCTTTAAAACATTCATTCTCCCTTTTCCATTCAATATGGGGAAAACACTGTATTTTTCTACACCATGTAGTATGTATACTACACACGATATACATATTTTTTGCATGTATTAAATAGTGTATGCAGAGTTAATGTACAGCAGAACACAGTGCACTGAACTGCAAGGTATCCCATAATGCAATGTGCTCAATGTGTGGTGAATGAACTGGAAGTAACTATAGTGGCATCAGATTAAAAATGCTTTTATTCCCAAGATAATAACTACAAGTCTCTCAAGCAAAAAGATGTGTCAGTGTTGTAGCATGGTAGCGTGGCTTCTGCCACTATAAAGCTCATAGGAGCTTAGTCTGGCCAAGCTACCTTACTACCTGCCTTCTGGGAGGTGGGCTTAACCAGCGTCCTTCAGATGCTTCTGTATACTACTGGATGAATCTGTGGAAAGTAGAAAGTGTCTACTGTATGACTTACTAGAATAGTTAGTAGAAGTAGTAGAGTGAATTATCATCTGTGTGTAGTAAGCTAGTGTTACATTCTTAGTATCTCTCTCTCTCACTCTCTCTCTCTCTCTGTCTCCCTCTACACACACACACACACTCACACACACTCAGTTGGTCTTTGCCGTGTTGTTGGTGTTTGTAGTCGCACACTGCCCCCCTTAGGACAGCAGAGGTGTGTTTGCTGTTTTTTGTCGTTATGTATCATGCTGGTTATTGCATTGTGTGTTAGGAAACGATAGAGATCTCAAGGACTGAGCTGTAATTAGTCTATTCAGCATAAAATCACTTTCACAGCAGAACAGATTTGGTTTCAGTCATCACAACTTTATACATTAATGATGAAACAGCATGTCAGCCTGAGAAACTAAAGGCACAGTCCACATAGACATATGACTGAAAGGACATTTAGTAGTTGACTCTGCAGCTTCATCATTACAAATCTTTTAATACACAAATATTTAAAGGCATGATACAATATATATATATGTATATGTGTGTGTAATTTATTTATTGTAATTTACATGCAACTAAGTTTCCAAAACCATTACATTAGATTCAAATATATATTAGTATATAGAGTGACTGATATGAATGGTTTGTAGGGCAGCTTCTCCTTCAGTCATATGAAAGTCTTTTTAATAAGCGCTAGAGAGATCCTGATGTGGTTTGTAGTGCAGTGGACGTTTGTTTTTCTGGATTTTCATCTTGGTGGGTTTTGCTCAGAGCGCTTTGTTGTACAGCGCTGTTAACTGTATACTGTGCTCAGTCCTGAGGGGTTATGAGAAAACACTTTCACGTTGATGCTTTATTACCCACAGGTATGCTTTAGTTCTGAGCATTCACAGGACAACAGTTCAACATTTTTTTTGTTGGTTATTTAATAGAAAACAGTCAAATGTAAACAGTACAACTGTGCAAGCTAAAAAAAAACAAAAGACAAAATCATAAAACTAATCTAAAAATGGATGATTGTTTAGACTTTTCAAATCAGATCTGGTTTAGCCACATGTGAAGCTAAAATAAGTTGATAAATAAGTTGAATACTTGTACTAAAATATACAAACCCTCAAGGCAGTTATTTCATAGCTATTTTAGAATTTGCTAATTGGTGGCTAATTCATATGGATATGTACAACGTAATTTATGCATTTTCATAAGATCTGCTTGTGGCCCACCATTTAGAAGTTTAGCAGTGGACCTTCATGCTTACCTTGTTAGTTCATAGTTCATAGTTGTTCATTTTCCTTACAAAACAAAACTAACAGGTTACTTTTATGACCCAGGTTCCCTGAGATACGGAAACGAGTACTGCCTCATGCTCAGACGCTATGGGAAATACTCCTTATTTCCTCCTAACTGAAGCCTATTCAATCACGCAGTGAAACTGCAATGGCCATTGCTGGCTTGCAGTGGTTTAGATTAAACCAATTGGCTGGGCGCTGTGTTAGAGAGACTCATGGACGTTACTCCCGAAGCCCGGCAGATTGGCCGGGGCCAGCATGTATATATGGTGGCACCTTCGCCGGCAAAATTAGGGTCTTCGACTGAAGCGATGAACACTTACAGCACAGCAAGGGACGCTGTACTCGTTCTCGTATCTCAGGGAACCTGGGTTACAAAAGTAGCCTGTATGTTCCCTGTCGATACTTCACTCATACTGCGTCTGCTAAGACACTACGGGAACACAGTCCAGTCCCGCCGTGCTGTAAGTGCAGAACAATTAAGCCTGACACCGGACCTAGGGGAAACTCAAGGGCGGACATGTCTCATAAGCATACAATCGTCTTCTCACTTTATAGGCGTATAGCCTGGGTTCAGGGCGACAGGGAGCTCTCATTCTGTTTTCATAAGAAATCATCACCTTATAATAAAAGTTATTATTTTTGAGATGAAGTAAAAAATGTTCCAAGTTACAAAGTTGCTTGTCAACTATAAACAACTAAAGGCTGGAAAACACTACACAACTTATAAATCTAAAAATAGATTTTAAAACGTTGGTAGAGATGGTATACTCTCTTCTTAAAAGCCTGATTATATTAGTTGTCTTTCAGAATTAAAACTCCTTATAATCTTGAGAAATCCATATAGTTGGAAAGGTCTGAGTCTGTTTTGTGAAATAAGAGAGAAATTGATAAACCGGAGACAGAAAATTGCATTAAAAAAATTTTGAATGGCACCTGGTGGCCATTTGTGGTATAATGCCTAAAATTGAACAGGAAACTTCAAATTTGGGACACAACTTAAGATATATGATCTTAGTTTTATAGCAATTTTGGATTAAGACCTTTTTATTTTAATATAAAATATAATAAAAATAGTACAGTAGGGCTGTGCAATTAATTGAATTTCGATTTCGGGTCTCAACGATCACAAAAATGGTGTAATCTAAAAAAACGATTATTCACTTTTTTTCCCTTTAAGTTATTTTGACCTGCGTTCTGACGCGCGCGCATCCGCACTTTCGCCCTTTCAGAAGCCCGAACTCTCTCAC
>JAUYWG010000044.1:1494831-1512218 GCA_034779775.1 Enteromius afrohamiltoni
TAAAATGTCGTTTTAAATTTTTCAGTTTGTTAAGGCACATACATAAGCAAATTTATTTTGGACTAATTTATTTAGTATTTTATTTAATATTTATATTTTATTTATTACTTGTTTTTTATTGTTGATCTTGTTGGTCTTAATTTGTTTTAAGGAGAATTCACTGTTCTGTTCAATAAATGCAACATATTTCCAAAGTCAATGAGTGATCGCGTAAAATAATCGTGATTTCAATCATGACCAAAATAATCGTAATTATGATTTTTTTCCATAATCGAGCAGCCCTATAGTCCAGTACATTTTCTTTATTATACATTTTTTAAATAATCTGCAGATTTGTGTTCTTTAAAAAGGGACTAACCTTATGTCTGTATTCAAAAGCGTTCATGAATTATAACGATTCAAGTTTAAATAGTGCATGTCAAAAGTTGACGGTTAAAATATATTGAAATCAAGCACAAGACAAAAAGCTCAACAAATAATGATAATGCTCAAATAGTTTCTCCGCAGTATTCAGCACCGTTGTGCGTACAAGTTTTTTCACATTTTTTACTTGATGACTAGATGACATCGTGGTGCTTGATTGCGGTAATAATTCAGTATCGTAGTCTAAATGAAAGGTTTGTACCATTTTCTATCTAATGTCACCTCAGTTCCAGTGAAGTGTTAATATTATACTTACCCTGAATAAACCTTATGTTGCACCTCTCCTCTAGTTTTAAGGCCGCTTTTCTGAATTCAGCTCCTGCAAAGAAAAGTGCTGTGTCAGTGAATTGCGACTGTAATGGGGTTGGACGTGCTTTCCCTTCAGCTCCTATATGATGCCCTTTATATTACGGTTTAAGTCAAGCATGAGGAATCATGGTACGTAGACTCATAAAATACTAATGAGACGCTGACTCAGTACATTGCTGCAGGGTTCAGATTGTGTTGTTTCAGAGTGCGAGATGTGCATAAAGACCAAATCCAACCCACTTTGATATTCTCTTCTGCCCTGATACGACTTCTGATTTGATTTAGAGGTTGGCGCTAGCAGCTAGTGGTTAAAGTTAAACTTTGTGGACATCTGTGACATGCTGCTGTAACCAGAGACAACTATTTCTTCTTCTTACTTTGTAAAAAAAACAAAAGGATGTGTTCATAGAGATGCACTGTGTTGAAATGCAACACTTTTACACTGTGTTGTAATGTTTTGAAGTAATCTTAGACCTGTAGATCTTCGTTTCGAAACAGGGACTTTGTTACGTTGTTGTTATGCAGCATTTATTTCTTTGTTCAGCTTTTTTTTTTTCAAAGCGCACCAAAATGTGTTCACGTAAGTAAAACTTTGGTGAGAGCACAGTTGTTTATGTTCCTTATAGCTTCATCCATATTTATATATGTTAGAGTGCAAATCAAGCCTTTGTCAGGGGAAAAGAAATTACACAACAGTTTAGGATTTCAACTCATCAACAGAATCAGGAACTGTTACTTTTCCCCCATTCTGAATCATGATACAGCTATAGTTTTCTGACCACGACCAGAGTTTATGTAGTCAGGCCAGTCGATCTTGAAATGATTTATTGTGGTGCAGAAATGGAGCACAACAATCATGTGTTCATGTATGCCTAAATTAACTGAAGAGACACCCCTATATGACCATGCAAGCCTTGACCATGACCACTTGGGGTGTAAAGATTTGCGTATCATGTATCGTAATCATAATTCTTTAATGCCATCCCTTGGTGAATCTGCTGAACCACATCGTGCTGCGTTTGTTATCACAGGAACATCACAGCTGAAGATAATGAGGAAATTACATTGCTCCCTTTGACAAGTGCATTTCAACGACTAAATAATGGCACACATACTCTGCTTACTCCAAAGTCCCCATTAACAATGATACACAATGCATGAATTGTCACACCCCTAATGCCCTTACATTGTGTCCATCACGATTGCACACTGCCTCCAAAAGTTACTTTTTATTTGAATCAGATTCAACTTTTTAGCATTTTTGCATCTGTAGGAAGCAGTTTGATAGGAAACAATGACATATACAGAAAAAAAAATTCTTAAAAAAAAACGTTTTAAAATTGAAGATAATTGTTTTCTATTGTAAAATATTTTAAAATGCCATTTATTCCTGTGATCAAACTAAATTTTCAGCATCATTAGTCCAGTCTTCAGTGTCACATGATCCTTCAGAAATCACTTAAGTATGTTGATTTGATATATTGTCAAAATTCAAAGGGAAGGTGACACTGTTTCATGACACTCAGGGTTGAGGCAGTCTTTTTAATACACTTTTTGTTTTGTCACCTTTGATCAGTTTAATGTCTCTTTGTTAAATAAGCATTCTTTCTTCCAGTTAAAAAAAAAAAAAAAAAAAAATCTTGATTTGACCTCAAACTTTTTCAAACTACTGTAAGTTACATAACGCATCACTTTAAGCATGCCTTGAGCTGTCCTCTCAGAGACACTGTCTTACATGTTTCATGAAAGGCTCTTATATAACTCTGCTGGAAATGAACGCTTGGAGTATTTTAGAGGATAAAAATATAACTTATGAGTGGGCCTAATGCAAACAGAAAACAGATGCTTACATGAGGTTTGGTGTGTGGAGAGGAGACGAATTTTGGAGATTCTGTGTGTGTGTTGTTGAAATTAAGATCTCATCAGCAGTTTTAGGTTTGGTACTCATTTTTTTACCCTTTACAATAGTAATATTACATTATTTATTACTTTCTGGCAACAGCAATTAGTTACACTGCTAGTTACATAACTTTCCCTTCATGCCCCCTCCCAAGCTGTAATTGCAAATCTTACCTGGTCTGTTACAGAGCTACATGTACACTTAAGTACAATCTTTATAACACTTCTTGTGGGCTATTCCATAACCTATTACTAAGTACTTAACTAGGCAATTATTCTGTATTACAGTAATAAAGTTATTTTTGCTTCTTCATTTGACCACAATCCACATTGGCTCACAGACAGAAGTTATTATATTACGTATACTGATAATGTGGACACTCTAAAATAAAGTGTAGGTTACTGCACAAAGTAATATTATTACTGTAACTAGTTACTGGCCAACACTGCTCAACAGATCTGTTTAAGTTTGCTTCTTTGTTCTCTTTCCAGTTGGTGATCATGGCCGGGACGGTGCTGCTGGCGTACTACTTTGAATGCACAGACACATTTGGGATCCACATCCAGGGCTTCTTCTGTAACGACGCTGACCTGATGAAGCCGTACCCCGGGGTGGAGGAGAGCAGCTTCATCCCTCCGCTTATCCTCTACTGTGTGGTGGCAGCTGCTCCCACAGCCATCGTAAGTGCCACTGACAACCCACTGCTGCGGGACTGAGCTCCACTGCTTTGAGCTTTTTTAATGTTTCGATTTTTAGTTTTTGCTGATGGCATTCCCTTTTTACATTTTAAAGGTTCAGTATTCTTCTGCTTTTAATTTTAAAGCTTATATCTAAACTAGGGCTGAGACTTGATTAAAAAAATGTATCTAATTAATTAGAGGCTTTGTAATTAATTAATTGAAATTAATTGCATTTTAATCGCACATAAATATTTGACCTAAGAACAGTGAGAAGTAAGTTTTTTCACTTGGATTTTTAGTATACCATTGAATAATGACTGAATACATAAGCTTAAGCAACAAAATATTGTTTATTTTTGTTCAACCAAGTCCAACCGACCAATATTGTGCCGTGCGTGATTTCACATTGAGCCGTATATACTACACACAACCGTTGTTGACTGACGAGCATCGCAGAACCATGTTCATTATCAGCGTGGATTTGCGCAGCTCGTCAGTGAACAACGGCTGTGTGTAGCATATACGGCTCAGTGTGAAATCACGCACCTGATGGCATTTATCGCTGATTACAGGACCGCGTTTACTTCCAAAACTCGCAAACAGATCGACCGATTGGGATCGGGACGTCCCTATTCCGAACATTAGAAATGCTAGTTCGTGCTCCAGTATAATCAGTCCGCCGAAACTCATCCAGTGAGAAACGTTCCGCGGTGCAAAAAGTTCAGAGATGGTGAGAAATTTACATATTTCAAAAAAATCTAATTATATGATGGCTAAATGAGAACTTCTCATTTTACCATCTGTGGTTAAAGAACACTTTATCACTAAATAATTATTTTTTTTTAAATTGAAGCGGCTTAGCATTGACTTTCATTTAGATTTAAGTACTCAGGTGATGAAACAAACTAGGGCTGCACAATTTGAGGAACATATGTTATTTTTCTCACTTAGATTTAAAAACTATTTTCTATGTTTCCTTTTTGACAGGGCTAAACTAATAATAATAATAACAATAGTTACTAAATAATCAATATTATTTTTTACTGCAAATTTTAAAATGAGTGTTTTAAGGTGATGTTACTAAAGATGTTACCAATGTACAAAATGTATAAAAATAAAAAATGTGTAAGTTATTTTTGTAATTATTATTATTTGTTTGTTAAAACCATTGTTTTACAAACTTTGAGTTCATTCCAAACTCTCACGGTATTATATTTATTATATATATTATATTGTATTATTTATAATATGATATGATATGATATGACGTTGTTATTTTTATAGTAGTATAGTAGTAGATATTACACGGTTGATGTTAAATGCTGCACAGTTATTGAAAATGGGATCTAAGAATCCCTGGCTGATGGATTTGTAAAACAGAGATGGGTTTAAATTAATAGAAATACGTTAAAATGAACAATCCAAGTAAATAATGTATTATTTAAGTAAAGATTTTTGCCCTTGTTGTTTTCTGATTTTATGACATGGACACCAGAGGGCACTGCAATACCAACATACTGAATATACATACCTTCTTTATTTTAGATCAAAGAACTCTGTGACTAAGTTATTTAAATGTATCTATAAAATTGTATAATTATAATAATAATTAGCATTATTATTACTTTACATTTCAGTTAAGAGCAGATGTAAAACATGAAGGGGAAATGAAATTTCTGTTTCTGTGTGATTTATGCCCTTTTTAATAACCACACGGATCATAAAACACAAACCATTAAAGTGAAATTACAGTGAATATATTTTATTTCTGTTGAAAATGATGGTCTCAGTTTTACTGCCTTTGTTGATGCAATGAAGCAGTTAGGTGTTCCAGGGGTCAATTTTCAGATTAGACACACCCTGAGGACATATATAATATTTAAATTGGTCTTTTTATCAAGAATAATTACAGCATATTTCACTCCAGTATGAACGTTCTGTCATCATACCTTTATTTATAGAGGTGTAAGTATCGTGGAGAAAATGCCACAATAGAAGCAAAATTGGCATCATTTTCTGAAGAAGCAAAAAACATATTGACTGCATAATGTTGTATTTTATGTTGTATCTGATTTTTATATCAAATATGACCCATGATAGCCTTGATTACATTCACCAAAATCTAAAATATGCATAGCAGAACATCGTGTAGGTTTCTTGAACCTTTTTAATACGGTATGGGACATTCCTAGTGTAGTTCATCTTTACACCTCAGTCTGTATCTCAAGCAGCAGGTTTTCAGCATTTCATCTGTACTGTATTATTCAGAGACGAACACTGCAGTTCAATTCCATCATTCCAAGAAATCAGAATTACAGAAATCAGCTTGTGTGTTTTCAACCTTAAACAAGCCAAACTGAGTCTGACTCGAGTTGTAAAGAACTGCAGCAGCAGCCTCTGCCTGTGAATTTTTCCCTCCCTATACGACACAAACTTTCTCTCCTCTGTGTGGTAAAACATGAAACTAAATGGAAACCGTCCTTTGTGTTTGCTAACTTCAGAAATGGTCAGTGGCTGAGAAATATCTGACTTCAAAGTGGCCTGTGAAATGCTGTATCTTTTAGGTGCAAATCCCAAATGGCTCCACTTTTGTTACTATCATTTCTTTTCAGCTCAAACACATATCCATTTTATGCAAATTATTCCATCAGCGGGTCTTTCTTAGTAAATACAGTCTTTTAACATCTTGCTTAGTTATGTTTCAGGATTTATGGTTTTCTGTTTTACTAGAGACACATACATGTGCAACATGTGACTGATGCTGTGAAAATCCAGCATTGACATAAATACATATTCTAAAGGAATTTGTGTGTGTGTGTGAGGCACAGTCCCATATTTAAGTTTTAAATTTTCAATTAACTTACGTTTGTGTTTAGATAAAAAATTGGTCCATAATCTATTTAGAAACAAAATTTATCATAACCAAAATCCATTGGCTATGAAAGAAAATAAAAGAAGAGAGAGAGAGCTTTGTAAAATGTACATGTGGATTTGGAGTAAAATAAGGGTAAATGAATGATGACAGTTTTTATTTTGGACTGTTTTTATTTTGGAAGTTCTGCTTTCTAAATGTATTTATATCATTTGATATCATTATATTCATTTATAGCTTTGAATATTTGTGCCAGGAGTCAAAATATGATTTTTGTTATTGGATTCTGGTCATTATTGATATCATTAGTGAGAAACACTGTGTTTAGCTGCAGTTGGTTTACTCCAAATAATACAAGGGCATAGTGAACTGATCATTAGAGGTTCACTTAATTTCACGCCACAAAAGACTTCTGAAAAACTGATTTTGCTTCTAAAATGGAGGTACATGTATCATAGAAACTGTAGAAAGAGTTTGATCTACTGCGTCATTCTAACATTCACAGCACAAGTCCCAGATAATTTACGTCAGACTTCAAAACCCTTGCCATCAGGATCAAGAGCTCATTAACATAATAATTGACACATTTACATATAACGCCTATTCTTGCTGAAGCAGAGTGTGATCCACTCCTGTTTTCACAGGTGATATCATAACAGAAGACATCTTCATACAGATATCTTCCAAATGACCAAATAAATAAACTAAACTAAATTGTGTTTAGATTGAAAACTGAAGCAAGTTACACCAGGTTTGATGCCACTGATACCAAAACTGTGACACCATAACATAAGGGCTTAAATGAAGAATGTACAGTGCCCTCCACTAATATTGGCACCCATGGTAAATTTGAACATAGGTGGCTGTGAAAATGAATCTGGATTGTTTATCCTTTTGATCTTTTGTTCAAAAATGTTTACAAATTTCTAACCTGTCATTGAAGTAAAACAATTGGGAGAAAAACTCATAATTAAATATATGTTTCTCTCCAATACATGTTGGCCACAATTATTGGCACCCAATTATTTCTACGTCCTTTTCCCAAAATAACAGCTCTGAGTTTTCTCCTGTAATGCCCAAAGAGTTCAGAGAAAACCTGATAAGAGAAAAGAGACCATTCCTTCATCCAGAATCACTCCAGACCCGTTAGATTACTAGCTTAAAAGCTTATTTTGTGCTCAGTGACTAATTCTTGTGTGTATTTTGATGTTTGTTTTGGATCATTGTCCGAATGGAAGACCCAACCATGGCTCATTATAATATTTCTAACAGAGTCAGTGGATTATTGATTTTTATCTGTTGGAATTTGATAGAATCCATGATGCCATGTGTCTAAACAATATGTCCAGGACCTCCAGCTGAAACATAGACCCACAACATCAAAAACGCAGCACTTCATATACTTCATTGTACACATGGAGTACTTTTTATTCCTGTGTCCACCAAACCCATCTTGAGGTTTTGCTGCTAAAAAACATTTTATTTAGTTTCATTTGATCATAAAAGGCAGCCCCATTTGTAGTTCCAGTCCTGTCTGACAACTGAACAGGCTGGAGATTCCTTTTGGATGAGCGAGGATTGTTTATCTTAAACCGTTTCAAATAACGTGCTGATGTTTGAATATATTTTTTTTACGATTTTCTGACCCTGAGACTCAACTATTTTCTGCAATTCTCAAGCTGTGGTCCTTGAGTCTTTAGCCACTCAAACTCTACTCCTCGCCGTGTATTAGGATGATAGAGACACACATCCTCTTCTAGGCAGTTTCCTAACATTGTATGTTGATTGGAAATTCTTAATTATTTCCCAGATGGTGAAAATTGTTATTTTCAATCTATCTCTTTTCTTAAAGCCACTTCACTAATTTGTGAGGCACAATAATCTTTTGCAGCATTTAAGAAATATATAGTCTTTGGTTTTTCTTATTGTGTTGATGATTAAGGAATTTTGGGCTTTGTTTTCCATCCGTGAAACAGGAAGCCAATGCTGGATATTTGCATGTTCATAATCACCCTGGAGTGCTCAAAATTGTGAAAATGAATGGGAATATACTTTAAAGATATTTTACTAGTAAAATATTCTACTGGTGCCAATAATTGTGGTCAACATGTATTGGAGAAAAGCATTTATTTCACAATGAGATCCCCATTTCATCCCCATTGTTTTAATTCAATAATAGGTTAATTTTTTTTTTTTTTTTGCAGTTTTTTTGAACGAAAAATCAAAATGATAAACAATGCAGATTTATTTTCACAGCCACCTTTGCTTAGATTTACCAAGGGTACCAATATTAGTGGAGGGCATTGTAGTTCCTGCAATTTAAGCGAATGATGGCCAAAAGATCAGAAATATTATAATATTATGTTTAGATGAGATGCATTAACTGCTGGAATCTAATGATTTTTTGTTGTTTCTGCAGATATTTGTTGGTGAGATCTCCATGTATATCATGAAGTCCTCTAGAGAAGCTCTCCTAGCCCAGGAGAAAACCATTGTGACGGGCGAGTGCTGTTACCTAAACCCTCTCATCCGCAGAATCATTAGGTTTATTGGTAAGTCTTGGCTTTTTATCACTAACTTCGCTTTTTTTATTAGTTTGTTTTTTATTATTGACACTGTGGCTCAGAATCCTTTGGTTTCAATAACGATTTTTTTCAGTGCCTAAAACTGATATCTTGGGAGCTTAGTGAGCTTTGTGTGTGTGTGTGTGTGTATTATTCATTGGGTACGGAAAGTATTCAGACCCCCCCCTAAATTTTTCACTCTGTTATGTTTCTGTCATTTGCTAAATTCATGACCATGACCCAGAGCATAGGACGAGGCGACACTCCTTGTCAAGTGAGCTCTCTGTCCTAAGGGGCAAGGCACTCCCAGGTATAAATAGGCCAGGGAGATGGCTTCTACCACCCAGTGAGCCAACCTCTGTTTGGTAACAGCATTCCCTTTCTGCTGTCCACCATTGCAAATAAAGAGCTGCCGAGGGCGTCTGAGTGTAGAGGCGCAGCGCGCGTACAGGACACAACAACTCTAAGGCTGGGTCTGCCTCGTCCCGCATCCCGTCCAGGAGCCAGATGTGCAGGTTCCATAGATCATGACGCGGGTGCCAAATGGTGCCCAACCCCTGAGAAAGAACGTCCTTCCTCCAGGGAGGGGCTGCCGCGAGGAACGAGAGGTCTGCAAACCAAGTCCGGGAGGGCCAGTAAGGCGCTACCAGCAGGACTTGTTCCTCGTCCTCCCTGATCTTGCACAGGGTGTGTGCAAGGAAGCTCACTTGGGGAAAGGCGTAGTCGAGCCCCGGAGACCAGCTGCATGCCAGTGCATCCCTGCCGAGCGCCTTGGGGGACTCAAGGAGGAAAAAAAACAGCGGGCGGTGGGTCGACTCTGGGGAGGCAAAGAGATCATTCTTGGCCTCTCCGAAGTGATCCCATATCAGCTGGACTACCTGGGGGTGGAGCCGCCATTCTCCAGGGTGGGTGGACTGCCGTGAGAGATGGCTCACGGCAGTGAGCGAGGTCAGTCGCAGCGCGGAGTTCCTGCATTGCCCCTTGGTCCGGCCCACTCTCGTACAGGAGCTGCAACACTTTAGTCTGGTAGACCTGGATTGTTGCGAGCACATACACGGTGGTGGCAGCCTGCCTGGCGGCATAGTAGACATCGCTGGCGAGAGAGGATGATAGCCTACACACCTTGGATGGGCGACCCGGATTCTCACCACAGGTGGAGGCACCGCGCGGGCATAAGTGCACCGCAACAGCGTGCTCCACCTGAGGGATTGCTGCATACCTCTTGGCTGCACCGCCATCAAGAGTGGCGAGAGGCGAAGAGCCTGGGCGCAGGCGTGACAATCTGGAAAGCTCTTTGTGCACCTCTGGGAAGAATGGCACTGGGAGAGAGTGTGGCGGAGTCGCATCTCTAACCCCCAGAAACCAATTATCCAGCTCAGAACGGCTTCGGCTCTGAAGTGAAAATCTTCATGTGCATTCTGCTCTTGCCCTCTTATACTCGCACATTGATGAGGTGCATCTGAGCGCAATCAAATGCATGCCAATATTCGTTGGCCTTTTGTTTAAAGCTCAAAGGCAATCGGTCTCTCTGGCGAATTCCCATATGTGACGTCGAAGTGATTTGGGTAACCGAATTTTCAAGCTACATTCACAAAACATCAGACTTTTCCTGCAACACCAAACTTTCACCTCAAAACAGTTAAATCTGTGCTCAAAACTGAACTATGTTGTCAAATCATGCCCCGAGTCAATCAAAATTAAAAACACTACTGAACAGTCACTAAAGACTACACAGACAAATAGAGAACACAATGCTCAGGACATGAAGTGGTAGAATGCTAAATGCGTGTTGCAAAACAAAATACCTGGGCATTGTTAACACTTGTACATAGAGAAAAAAAAAAAGAAATCCTGTGCATTTACATGTAGCACTTGTCGTTGAAATAAAGCACAAAAATATACAAATTAAGTACAAAGAAAAGAAGTGCATTACTCCGCCACAGCATAATTTCTCCGTACTGGGTCAGGCCACAGGACTTCATCTACAATCACAGGCCACATTCTGCCCAGGCAACGGGGGAAAAAAAAACCCTGGTACCCTTATTCCGACCTTCATCATTATCATACCATGGACAAGAACATGGTCAATCACTGTAGCTCTGATTTCATCTGAAACAACTGTTCTTTGTCCTTGCTGACCACCTCACAAACCAGTGCTCTGGCTTATATGTACCCTCACATCATTAGCCTCAAGTGTTACATTTTGAGTTGTTGTGTTCAACCGATGAGTCCTGAGCTTTAATTGTGTTTGACTTTTGCTACCTGTGCTCACCATTATGCAACACAGGTGCATCACAATGACAATGTGTTACCAAGATGTGTCTAAAAAGGTGAAAAGTGCTTATGGTTTTGCCAAAAGAGTGACTGATTCAATGAGCAGGTTCAGGCAACTGAGAATTTGGTTCAGACAATAGGGTTTTGTGTTTTAGCAATCGAGAAAAACTGAATTAAAAAAGAAAAACTGAAATATCACATGGTCCTAAGTATTCAGACTCTTTTCTGTGACACTCATATATTTAACTCACTGTGGCTAAGCTCTAGAGATGCAGTTGGGAGATGGGAGAAAGATTTAGAAAGTCAACCATCACTGCAGCCCTTAGTCGGGGCTTTATGGCAGAGTGGCCCAACAGAAGCCTCTCCTCAGTGCAAGACGCATGCAAGCCTGCATGGAGTTTGCTAAAAAACACCTAAGATGGTGAGAAATAAGAATCTTTGGTCTGAGATCAAGATAGAACTTAATTCTAAGCGGTATGTGTGGAGAATACCAGGCACTGCTCATCACCTGTCCAATTCAGTCCCAACAGTGAAGCATGGTGGTGGCAGCATCATGCCGTGGGGGTGTTTTTCAGCTGCAGGGACAGGACGACTGGTTGCAAAGGGAAAGATGAACACGGCCAAGTACAGAGATATCCTGGACGAAAACCTTTTACACAGTGCTTAGGACCTCAGACTGGGCCGAAGGTTTACCTTCCAACAAGACAATGACCCTAAGCACAGAGCTAAAATAACTAAGGAGTAAACTTTGCATTAGGGCTTTATTAGTTAACTTTAGTTAGTATATAAATATTTTGTTAAAGAAGTTATGAAACACGTTTATGCAACTAAATTTCAATATTGTGATAATACTGTGTACCCTGATAACAGCATTAGCAATTAATCATCCATAATCTGGAGTTATTTGTAATAAATGCAAAGTAAATGAGACATTTGTAACTGTGTTTATAGGATGCCTGGTGTATATTGAAAAAGAAGTGCTTATTCATTGACAAACCAGTGGGTACATTTTGACTCCTTGCTGATTATTTTTGAATGGTTTAATAATAAACCTATCCCACTACTACTACTACTAGTACTACTACAGAAAAAAAGTTCTAAGCAGATATAGCTAATAAGACTTTAGTGAACTCTCAAAAGTAAAAGTGCACCAGAGATCCAATAAATCTTTGACTTTGTTAGGATGGTATGATTTACCTGGAGATTTTAAAAGTGCAAGTTTTCAAGTAAATCTGCTGAGCTGTGGCTGTTTTATTGATTAGTAACAGACCGAACGCACAACACTACCTCCACAACTCATCAATTTTAAATGTTTGCTACAGACATAATGACAGAAACAGTCAACACAACTTTCCAATAAAACTTGCCCTTGCAGTGTTTCTTTTATGCATTCATATTTACAGGTTGTTGGTTTCAGTACACATGCCAATGCTGCCCACCCAAAGCCTGACGTAAAATAAAATGAGAAACATGGGGAGCGTTGCTTTGCTGGATGTGATGCATAATGTAGTGGAGACTCTGGTAATGGTGTCCTCTGAGGCTTGGGGCAATACGGACCATCGGATTGCATTCTTGAGCAATTGTGGCCAGAGAGTACAGTATTTTTGTCTTTCTCTCTTCGTACTTTCAGAGTCACCATGAATTGTAATCTACGTTACATACTATCTGCACAGTTTCACAGTGTAGTTGGTTACTTTTGTATTCCACAAAATCAGTTGGAAAATGCCCATCTGAGAGAGTTGGCATAACTAGAGGACATCATAATTACATGCATAAGATACTTAGCTTAGCAGAGTAGTTTGTTTGTGCCAAATGATGTATGCAAATGTAGCTTTTGCTCTAGTGGGCATTTGTAATTACTTCTGGTTGAAGATAAAAATAACTTGATGTTGATGTTCCATCAAGACCGCATTGGTATTCATAGACGCCCTCCAAGTCTGATTATATTTTGGAAACTTGATTGAGAGCAACAAGATGAATAGTTTTCTCTTGCTGTTGTTTTTCACCGCAGGTGTCTTTGCGTTTGGCCTGTTCGCCACCGACATCTTTGTCAACGCCGGCCAGGTAGCAACGGGCAATTTGGCGCCGTATTTCCTGAGCGTCTGCAAGCCAAATTACACCGGGATGGACTGTCACTTCAACCACCAGTTCATCGCCAATGGAAACATCTGCACTGGGAACCAGGTGGTGGTGGAGAGAGCCAGGAGGTCCTTCCCATCCAAAGACGCATCGCTCAGTGTCTACTCTGCCGTCTACGTTACTGTAAGGCACTGTAGTGTGGGTCTGAAATCGTTTAGTTTTATTTGTCCGTTATGCGTTGAGTTCCAACCTGATTTTAACTGGCTCATACTTCATGCTTTATTTACCTGAAAAAGATATTTGCTTTACACAAAAGTTATTCCAACCAAATCTAAATCAATTAGTCTTGAAATAATATAATTGGTCCAAAATCCAAATATGTTCAATTTGGTCGGAATGAGGATGCTTGAAAAATGGCATGTTGTTTAAATTTTTGCCATGTATTAATTTTTTCTACCATGTAAATTGTAAAAAAAAAAAAAGGTGCTTAAAGGAATAGTTGGGGGAAAAAGCCAAAACAGTAATAGTAATTTTTATATGCTTGAAATAATAGTACCTTAATATATTTCAAAATGTGATTTATTTGTTTGTATGTAAAACCATAAAAAAAAGGAAGTGTAACCACACGTCTTGCCAAAATGAATATACATGTTCTCACACTGATTTTGAGACCTTTAATGTCAAACTAGTGATGTTAGTTAATCCAGAAAAATAATAAAGTAGAAAAGAAAATTAATTAATGCTCTTCTTCAGCATAGATGAATTTGATTTTTATCAAAAGTGACAAAGAGGTTTCTTATGGTGTTATAAAAGAATTTCACAAGATTTATTCGATTTTAAATAACTTTAAAATTACTGTACTTTGTTCATTAAGGAGTCTTAAAAAAACAGATGAGAGAAATCAGATTTAAACTGACTTTGAGTAGATCTTCAGTGTGTTTTGATGTCAGGTTAGTGATGTTGAATCGCAGGGTTTGTGATGAAGTCTTTTTTTTTTGGTTGAGGTGAGTTTAGAGCAGCTCTCTTTCTCTCTCTTTCATGGGAATAAGATGTTATTTACTCTGATTCCATTCTCCATAATTGGCCATAATTTCCCTGAGGTGGAGCAAGCGGCGTGTATTTATTTTAGCTTGATTTCCTCACAGTCGCCTGCTGCACAATAACTCCTTTCCTGAGCTTGTGTGTGTGTGTGTTTTCGCTTGGCTGTTTCAGATGTACATCACGAGCACCATCAAGACGAAAAGCAGTCGTCTGGCCAAGCCTGTACTTTGTCTGGGAATCCTGTGCGCTGCTTTCCTGACTGGATTGAACCGTGTATCAGAATACCGCAATCACTGCTCAGACGTCATCGCTGGATTTATATTAGGATGCTCCATAGCTCTTTTTCTGGTGAGTTTCACTGTTTCACACACACACACACACACACACACACACACACACACACACACACACACACACACACAATATGCAGTAGTCAACATTTGAAGTGCATCAAAACCTTTCATCAAAGTTGTGCTTTTTTGATCCACTTCAAATGTTGACTGCTATATATATATATATGTGTGTGTGTATATACATATTTTTTTTTCTATTTATTTATTTATGTAGATGCTGAAAACGTAGACTGACCAGCAAATAAATACATTACATTTTAAAATATATTAAAGTACTATCATTTTCAATAGTAATAGTATTTTTGTGTTTTTTCTGATTTTAAACAAATTAATGCAACATAAAAGACTAAAAAACATTTAAATACCTCACACTTTTAAAAGGTGGCTGTCCAAGGGTCAGTAAAATATAATAATAATAATAATAATCATATAATAATCATATTAATTGTTATTATTACTATTTTATAACAGCATATTATTTATTAATAATACTAATACTACTAATAATATATACAATTTATATTATTATTGTTACTATTATTTACAATATAATGATAGTAAAGCAGTGATGATAATATTTTCATGATTAATAAAAAATAAATAAATAAATAAATAAAAAATCGTGCCACAATTTCTAATTGAATAAATATTTTTGATTTGGTAGTTACTTGTTTGTATTACAATCTTCAAAAGTTGCTTTTTTTCATGTTAGGGAATCTGTGTAGTGAACAACTTCAAAGGGACTCACTCCACTCCTACCAAACAGAAGCAGGAGGATTACCGCGGTCTTCCCTTGATGACATTCCCTCGTGTGGAAAGCCCTCTCGAGACACTCAGCGCACAGGTAGTGTCCTCTTCTACATCTCTGCAAACCATCTCTCTCTTGTCCTGCTCACAGTGAGCAGTGTTTGTTTTTATTACATACTATATCGTCATATTGATCTTGCTGTTTTACTACAGTAGTTTGAGCTTAATAATTTGCGCCAACTCATTTATTTAAGAAATATCACTCAAGTAAGAATGTTGTTGCATTTAATGTCAGCACTGTTAGAACTAGGCCATACTAATGTTTAGTAACAACAATGTTTTTACAGTTATATAAACAATTATTTAATATAGAGTAACACACATTCCAAATATGTGGTATGCTTTTCTACTATCACTGGTTTTCGGTCTTTTTTGTTTTGCTGTTTTGTAAGCCCGCTTGAACTTTTAAGCTGCTCCTGCAGTAGTTCCTTTATTTGGCCCCTGAGTGGGGAAAATAGAAAAACCCAAAGGCTTTTATTTTTTAGTTTGCCATTTATTCTCTCCAAAACACCCCAAAAAGGCATTTCATCACCTTATACAGCAGGGAAATACAATGCTGCTTCTACAAATTCATTCCGACACTGTTTACAGCAGGGAAAATCTTGTGAGACGTCTCTATTGACAGCCAGCCAGTGAAATACCTCGAGCGCCTGAGCAGCAGATGTGGGTCAGAGGAATTCTCCTTTGCTTCCGACACCAGCTTAACACCCTAGTGGTTGAGGAAACCATACCATGCAAGTCAATGTGTTTAGGGAAAATAGAAAAATCAGGTGTTCTGTCACGATCTGGCCAAGTACAATAATCGAAACGCTTGATTCAATAGGAATTGGCCTTCCACACTCCACAGCTCTCTGGTGTTTCTGTTAAATGTGCCTGATGGGTAAAAAGCATTTACGCGATGAGTCAAATGCTTATTACCATCTGGAACGGCGCAGCACTACTCTAAATGCAATTTTGTTTGTCTTTCAGAACCATTCGACGTCCATGACTGAAGTCACATGACTAAGGGGGCAGCACCGGGTCACGTTCGCTTCACCTCAACACTTCTAGGCACAAAAAGTTTTTTTGTACTGTGGCATACTGTAAAAAAAGGAAAAGTAAAAGAAAAGAAAAAAGACAGTATTATGTTGTAACTAGTTGTACCTAGAAGCAGCTGTTTTGTACATTTTGTATAAGAGAGTGCTGTAGCTTTCCCTCATAATGTCGACACTGCTCAATTCATGTCCAGATTTCTGCCTTCTTTGTCATGTTTTACATCACAAAAAGTAAATATATACAGTCTATATATAAAGTAATTAAAATATTGATGTTGTTATGTGGTATTTGTACAAAGAATGATTTTATTTGAGATTTTTTTCCTGTACATTTTTGGACAAAGATCATTTTGTATTCTTTTTGTTATCTGTATAAAGCATTTTGATCAACTTTGCCTGCTGATTTTCCAGGAATGTTTTTGGTATACCTATTTTTTGGTGTAAGATTTAAAGAAAACGTGTTGAATTGTTACACGTCGTTGTATCGGGTTCTCCTCGGGCATCTTTGAATGGCCATGTACTCAGCATGAAATACACAACACTGTTTGAATAACCTGTTATTCTCGACTTGTGTTTTGTTTTTTCTTTAAAGTTTGCATTTCATATGAAATGCTAAATATATTTTCCTGAGTAGTCTGTCAAATAAATAGTCTGTAGCTGAGTCCAATAACTTGAGTGGCTTTAATTTTTTTTTAAAGAATGATAATGTATTTGATTGCCATTTGTGCCATAATCTCATGACCAGAATGTTTTTACTGTACTCCTATTACTACACCTTTGGTTAGAACATGCTTTTGCGGCTAGGTGGTGATACAAATAACAGTAAATAAAAATTTTTAGTGAACTGTTGCTCAAATGTCCTTCCCCTTGACAGCTGACTCAAAAGCACACTTTATATCAGCTGGGCAAGGCACGAGCAACTTAACAAGAAAAAGAGAAACAGACTTGCAGATAAGAAATTGCAGGCTGATCTGGACTGAAAATGTCACGGAGGCAGACAGGAGATGAATGATCGAGGTTAGTCCCAGTGTAGCGTGACGGAATACTCAGA
>JAUYWG010000044.1:1547493-1568192 GCA_034779775.1 Enteromius afrohamiltoni
AACATAACTATTGACTTATCTCTCCTCTATAATAATTAAGCCTTCTTGGTAGATGAGCATGATCAAACACATATTGTTGAGAGGAATCTGGGTCGAGGCAAACTTAGATTCTTACAAAGCGATCGAGCGGCTCGTCCTCCTTCACCACCCTTGACGGTGGCACAGCCCGGGGCTACACGGAGGTCCCCCAGGTGGAGAGGTCTGTTGCAATGCAACTGTGTCCTCAGGCTTCTACCTCCTGGCAGGGTAACCCGTCGCTCCCCTCTCAGGCCTGTAAGCATTCGTCGGCTCTGATCAATGATGCTTACAATGCCTGTGGAGGCGATCCGTCACATTTTGCCACGACGTCCTGCTGCTGCCTCCCCCCTGGATCCCCTGAGGGGACTAGGTGTTGTGGACAGCCCTGTAAAAGAGCTTTTGTTACATATTCACTCTCCTCTCATTTCAGGCAGCAGTCAAAGCTTGTGGAGGACAAACCAACGGACTTCCAGCCTCACTTCTGCCGGAACTCAGGTAACTGGAGCACACACATGCACATGCAGGCCTCCCAGGTTCAGGGGTGTTCGCTTCACGACGGTGAATGCAGACAATGCCCCTGTCCTGAGTGCAGAGATTGCTACTCTTCTGATGAAGACAGCAATAGAGCCGGTCCCTCCAACCGATATGAGGGCAGGGTTTTACAGCCCATACTTCATTGTGCCCAAGAAAGGTGGAGGGTTACGAACTATCCCGGAGTCTTGAATTGAGCTCTTCACAGACTTCCGTTCAAGATGTTGATGCCAAAACGAATTTTTGAATGCATCCGTCCCCAGGATTGGTTTGCAGCAATCGACAAGAAGGATGCATACTTTCATATCTCAATCCTTCCACGACACAGGCCGTTCCTGAGATTCACGTTCGAAGGTCAGGCATATCAGTACTGCGTTCCGGCCCTTTGGGCTATCCCTGTCGCCCCGTGTGTTGGCCAAGTTGGCCAAGGCAGCCCTGACTCCTCTGAAGGAGAAAGGGGTTTGTATTCTCAACTACCATGATGACTGGCTGATACTAGCACAGTCCAGAGCTCAGTTATGCGAACACAGGGACTTGGTGTTACAACACCTTAGCCTGTTGGGCCTTCGGGTCAACTGGGAGAAGAGCAAACTCCGTCCAGTGTAGAGGATCTCTTTTCTCGGGATGGAATTGGACTCAGTCGCTCAGACAGCGTGCCTCACAGAGAAACGTGCTCAGTCTCTGCTGACCCACTTGAATATGTTCAAGAACAGGAAAGTGGTCCCACTGAAACAATTTCAGTGGCTCCTGGGGCATATGGCAGTGGCTGCAGCGGTAATTCTGTTGGGGCTGCTCCATATGAGACCATTTCAGCATTGGCTTCCCGATCGAGCCTCGAGGTGGGCGTGGAAGAGTGGCTCGCTGAGGGTCCAAGTGGCTCCAGCCTGTCGCCTTGCCTTTTCCCCGTGGTCAGACCTAATGTTTCTTCGGCAAGGAGTACCCTTAGAACAGGTCTCCAGGCATGCTGTGGTATTCAAAGATGCCTCCACCACAAGTTGGGGCGCCACTTACAACGGGCATGCAGTTTGATCAAGGGAACCTTAGGCAGAGATGCCCTGGTACACAGCTGGCCTCAGGGGCTATGCAAATATGTGTTCCCCCTAGTGAGCCTTCTCACACAATTTCTGTGCAAGGTCAGGGAGGACCAGGAGCAGGTCCTGCTGGTAGCCCTTTATTGGCCCACCATGACCTGGTTTCCCAAAATCATGCTCCTCGTGACAGCCCCTCCTTGGCCGATTCCTCCGAGGAAGGATCTACTGACTCGGAGACGGGCCACCCTATGGTACCCACGTCCAGATTTTTGGAAACTCTACGTCTGGACCCTGGACGGAACGCTGAGGTTGTAAGTGACGTACCTCATGGCGTAGTTGACACTTTTTCTTCTGCAAGAGCACCTTCTACTAGAGCTGCCTACGCATTGAAATGGAACCTGTTCGTAGGAGGCACACCCAACCTTACTGTTGCTGTGTCCTGTCCGAGCACTAAGATGTTACATAGACCGGACACAGAGCTTCAGGACCTCAGATCAGCTCTTCGTTTGTCATGGAGGTCGGCAGAAAAGGAAGGCCGTCTCCAAGCAGAGGATGTCCCACTGGATAGTGGATGCCATCACCCTGGCTTACCAGGCTCAGGGTGCGCCCTGCCCCCTCGGTGTACGGGCTCACTCAACTAGAATTGTAGCTTCATCCTGGGCGCTAGCACGTGGCGCCTCGCTTGCTGACATCTGTAGAACTGCAGGTTGGACGACCCCTAACAAGTTTGCTAGTTTTTATAGCCTGTGTATTGAACCGGTTTCTTCCCGTGTTCTCACCTCACACAGAGCTGAAGAACCGGAGTATGACCCGTTCAGTCAGCTTTTAATCCTTCTCCAGTAATCCTTATTAGTCGGATGTTGCGGAGCAACTGACGCCAGGCCCTCGAAGTGATGTATCCTTGAGAACCACTAGAGGGCTGGGTTACCCTTAGGATCTCAGGTGGTATAGGTAAGATCTACCTTCCCCAGTTGAGGGTTTCAATCTCCTCCTATATTCCAAATGCATTTTATTGTGATTATGTAGTTCTGTCTTACTCCTGAAGAGAATGACTTCCGCACGTCCTTCATTGGACATCCCAGTGTCCATTTACTTATAGTGTGGTACTGGTCCATGTGCAGAGTCTGGAAGGGACAGTTTCTATGGCGCTTTGGTAGGGATCCCTATTCATCGGTCACCAATGTGACGTCGGAGTGACCGACTGAAAGGGAATGTCTCGGTTACGTATTGTAACCCTCGTTGCCTGAAGCGAAGACCTAATGAACGCTAGATTTGCTGACCTACTTATACTCGCGCTGCGATTGGGTTCAGCTGATCCTAATCAGCATATGCCAATGAAAATCATTGGCGTGTTTGCATACACGCAGAGTTGTTTTGGCATCTCGAATCAAGATTCCTATTCGTCAGTCACCGACGTGACGTCTCCGTTCCCTTCTTCAGGTTACGAGGGTTACAATACGTAACTGAGATGTTTTCCTACAGTTTTTTTACAGTTTTACACTTTTTAGAAGTTATAATAAACAAAGCAGGTCATGAAAGCATAATTGGAATCCCTCTTTTTCAGAAAATCCTCAAATTTCATATTACAGTGCATTTCATATTTAAGCACTCTAAATCTCATATTTGAGTGCTTAAAACTACAACAGGGTTGAAAAGTGACATAACTGCAGCTTTATACAGAAAACATAGTGATTTTTTTGGGGGGGGGGGTTAGTATGTAAAATATTAATTTGATTTAATTAACAATACAAGAAAGAAATTAGCCATTGTAGTAGCTTAAAATACGATGTTTATATCATTCTGTTTTCATTCAGATGTATTTAGAAGGTGTAAATAAACATCCCCGAATACAATTGTCAAGAAGCGGACAGACTGCGGAAGGTAAGTAGAATAATGCTCTTTATTTACAGTGCAATATGAGGACAACAGTATGCAGTAATATAACATAGGTGAGTAATTCAGGAATAGAAAGGTTGCTGGCAGGGATGGGCAGTATTTTAAATAAATGTATTTGAAATACAAAATACTATTTTGTATTTTAAAGCCATTGGGGAAAATCTAATGTATTTTGTATTTAAATACATTTAAGATGAGTATTTTGTATTTTCAAAATACATAAAATACTTTGTGCCAATCAGCCTTTTTATAAAGGTGCAACCTTAACACTCATGCACATGAGCTGCAGGCAGCAGAGTCAGCATTTCTCAGTTTTCTGCATTAAGCTAAGGGTGTCATCATGATCAGTTCCTTGTTGATTAAAGGTAAAATGGTGCATCATTCAGATTTGCCTTCAGAAAACATGAAATAATAAAAAAAACACCGAAACGTGTAGGAGAAAAATAGTATTAGCTGCCTGTTAGTCAATCAGTTTTGATAGATATATATATATATATATATATATATACACATCAACTAGCTAGTCAAATGTGTTTAAAACATTACTGGGTTATATGACAGAACTTTATATATCTTAGGCAGTGTCACGCCATGTCAGTGCAGTAACTAGCACACATTCTCAGTGTTGTGGCAAACTGTTGGTTGCTCTGGCCCCACCCTTTCTAACTAGAGTGACCCGGTTAGAGTGAGCTCAAATTCACCAGTGAGAGAGCACCAGGTGAGGTTAATTTATTAATTAGCAGAGTAGAGTAGACTCAAAGCAAAGATTCTTGAACAAACTGGTTCCTTTGTGTAGAGTCAAGCAAAACTACAACAAAATGAAGCAGCAGCAGGTGAGCTTTTGATGTATATTTATTGTATTTGGATTCTTTGTTGAGTTTTTTTATACTATTTCTAAAGCAAAAGCTATAAATGTCAGTACTAAATGATTCATTTGGAAAGCTTGGTATAAATTTATTTGAATGCTTAAATGATCCGTTGTTCACTTATTTTGTGTTCATTTAAAAAGAGCACATTGTGCATAAGCTCTGCTTGGTGCTTGATTGTATTTATCTGTGCTCTTACAATGGTGTTTGTATTTGAAGGTTTTTCACCTGCTTAATCTAATGTCTGATTGATGTCACTGCATGAAAGTGCTTAAAATTAAAAGAAGACAAAATATGATCAATGAGTGGAATCTGGTCTACTTCTTGTAGAGAGCTGTCTCATCAAGTGGGAGGGGTGAATTCTACACAAACTTTGAAATCCACTTGACACTCAGTCACCAATTATGATTAACCTGAAACACCTGAGACTAATCACCTGCACTGGTTAAAAGACTGTCACACTAGTCAGTTAATAGCTGAGCTCAAGTGCTCATACTACCTTGTGTCCTGTGTTACCTACTGCCATTTCTGAGTTCTTAAGATCTGGATGGCTGACTGCACTAAAGACTTACCTGCCCTGAACACCTTGATCTTTGGATTTGATATGATGTAAGCAAACTAGCCTGAGTCTGTAGCACTGGATGGAGTTAGAAGCGAAGTGGAGATTGCCAGCGAACCTAGTTTCACTTACCTGAGAGATTTACCTGTGTGTGACGAACTGTATAATGAGAATGCGATCAGGAGATCGCCGACTATTGAATAAGAAAATCCATATGTTAATGCTCTGATCTTAAGGAGGCTAGTTTGTGATCTGAAGATCGCCAACTAAAAACTCGGTTTCTTTATTCGAATGCCTTCTTATGACCTGATCCACAGTTTCAGTTTCCTTTATTGATGTGTTCAAAATAAACACTTTGAACTTACCTTGTCCTCTGAGTCCTGTGTTTGAGCGTTACAGGTTGCGATTATATAAAGTGTGACTTTTCAAAATTAAACTGGTTTTAAAAATGGTTCATATAGGCATAGGTCATTTAGAAATAAATCCTTGCAGTGTTTAGTGGGAAAGCAGGAATTATTGGAACGGTGGGGTGGATGAAGAAACATGAATTAATAATATAGTGTGGTGTACTTGGTTCAGTTGTACTTTGCTGTTTAAAGTGCGAAAGAAGATTCACATTTGCACTTGCATGTTGCCAGTTAACGCTGTGACGGAGTGGAATGCTGTGCCTCATTATACACTGCACTTTCATGCAGTGACATCAATCAGACATTAGATCAAGCAGGTGAAAAACCTTCAAATACAGTGTTTGTATTTGAAGGTTTTTCACCTGCTTGATCATTCCACTCCATCACAGCGTTAACTGGCAACATGCAAATGTGAATCTTCTTTCGCACTTTAAACAGCAAAGTTTAAGAGCACAGATGAATACAATCAAGCACCAAGCAGAGCTTATGCACAATGTGCTCTTTTTAAATGAACACAAAATATTTTAAAAAAGTAACGCAATTTCAATTCTCTGTATGTCCTGTACATGTGGCAGAATTGACAGTAAAGTTGACTTTGACTTTGACTTTGATAATTCTGTAAATCGGGGGACAATTCGGTAATTGTTCTCCACACCAAAAGAACCAAATAATCCTGTGTATTTGAATTTGTAACACTTTTTATTTTTTTTTTATTCATTAAACCTTTTATTTTAATTAACAATGTATGAAACCATTACTTCATTCAACATTTCTGTCATGCAGGCTCATTTAGTAAATTTAAGCATTTTGCATCAGTTATATAATTGACTTTGTGTTATTGAGTTCTTGTTACTGGGTTGAAGTCATTATTGTGATAAAATGTAGTAAAATGTTTGGGGGGAAAATAAATAGTTTTTTCCTGCAGGGCAGGGGAAGGGAAGATAATCAGTAGTACATTTAAATGTTTTTGTTTTGCATTTAGAATATGTCCAGATATATTTCAGCCTAATAGGGATGCCTGTACCTGATGGCCAATGTCACATGTATTTTCAAAATACAAAATACTGTTTGTATTTGTATTTGAATATTTAAAAAAAAAAAAATACATTTCTATGCATGTATGCGCATCTCTAGATGCTGGCAATGATAAGGAGGTTAATCTCAGTCTTTGTCTTTGTCCGTAGAGGTTGCGGGAGTTGAGGAGATTGCTGGAGGAAATGGCGAGTAGGAGATGAGCACACACCGGACACACACGCTGGAGATTGGAGTCGAAGGAGCCTGGGAGAAGCACAGAGACTACAAGGAGTATGGAGAGGAGAATAGAGGTAAGGATGCAGGTAAGTCAAGTGCTTGGGATGAGTCCACATCATAGAATGACAAGCTTGGACCAGGAGTGCTGTGTGCTTTTGTACCGTGAGTGATGATGGACTGCAGAAAACAGCTGGTGGTGACAGGTGGCAGTCGTGAACATAAGTGACTGTTGGTATGGTGACTGGGTGAGGGTGGAGCTTGACGTGGATGTCACAACAATATTAAATTAAATATAAAATAAACCAAAAATATCCAAGTACTGAGAATATTTACTGATTTATTTATGATGATGATGTGTAATATATTAATGATATTAAGTAATTTTGAACAAAATCAAATAGACTTTTGCCTACAGGAATTCAGGTGGAAAATAAAATGAGAAACATTAACTGAGAGGGCTGTGTTTCATTTTAAATAAATGAGCAATGATTTGGGCGCGAACTAAACATTATGCAAATGGATTCTTACTTAACCTGACACTGTGGGTCCTAATTCAAAGAACCTTTGCATGAGAATGAGCAACCAAATTGAAAATCTTATTCTTATAGATAAAAAATGTCCACTCTTGCAATACCTGAAATTCATAAACTGATCCTTTTTATACACTGGCCACGTGACTGGAAAGGCAAGCATAAACTGCAGGTTTCCTTAAATCTGGCCCTGGAAGACTGACCTGCATCAAATACACCTGAGAGAGAGCTGATGAGCATTTTCAGTTACATGTACATTCCAGATGTGAACAAAGTTCTTAATATAAGGATTGGTTTTGATTTAAATCAATAGTTCCAACAGAAAGATATATCACAGCCCAAACTCACGGCAATTTGTACGTATTTTATGAGTTGGCATTGTAGCAATTAAGTATTTAAACTATATTTTCAATCTCCACTATGTGTGTGCATGTAAACAGCACATCAATATAGAATATAGTAATTAATGGCTCTAATGGTCTCCAGCACGCCAGTATAGATGTTTCTTGTAGGAGCTAGACAGTATATGGTGACATGTAATGTTTAGTAGTGGTGTCCCAATTTTTAGAGGAATATTTTTACCCCTAACCCTTGACACTCAAGGGACAAGAGGAAGGGTAGGTGAATGGGTATAAAATAGAATTAGCACTGGGTGCAAAGGTTATTTTTCTCTTTTTAATGACAGCAAACCTGCTGTCACTTGACAGCTGGAAATACCAAACTCCTCATGGTACCATTAGACACAAACCTGCGTACTATCCGTACTATCTGCCCTAAATAGTATGCAGGCAAAGATGGGGCAGTGCAGATGTGGAAGGACTGCTCTCACATCTCTTCCTTTTGATAGATGTATTCCCTATCACGGTGTTTGTATCAAGGTTTGAAGAAATTGAATCTCTTCCGGGAAGGCTGGACTGAGGAAATTCTCGTATGCTGCAGGCCGAGCAATAAAACCATAAAAGCTGAAATCTGGCTGCACAGACAATAAACACCCCTCCTGACCCAGTCTCCCACTTTATGATCTTCTGAGCCCCCCACCTCGCAATCTCACATTCTTCTCCTTAAGAGTGTCACTAAGAAAAATATAAGCTCAAAGTGTCATATCTTGTAAAGATATTGTTCTTTCAGTGTCATATTTGATGTCATTCTAAAGGTCTCGGCGCGATTGGTAAAATGGTCTTAATTTCAAGATAGACTGAAAAGCTTCCACAGAAATTGGGTACAACTCAGGGGGTGTGTTCCCCCTGGAGCAAAAAACAGAAACTCCAAACAGGTGCAGATCCTGGGGGTGCGGGAACTCCTTACAAACCAGTTTTTACAGCTGGAAAAAAAGATTTGTGTGGGTGTTGGTCTGAGTATATAAGGAAAAGGGTGAACCAAAACTGTGGGTTTTTTCTGTAGTCAGAAGCCTCCATGCTGCATGGATGCAAGAGTTTGTGGAGCTGAGTCTCCAGGACTCCTGCATTCTGCCGTGTATCTCAATCAGGTATGCATTTGCTATTTTTAGATCTATCCTTGATGTCTTGAGGTGATGCATTATTCTAAATTGAAATTTTATTGGATTCTCATTGCTTATTTATGTAATTGGCTTGATATAATTTCTTGATTTATCAAAATTATGCATTCTGCTAAATTGAAATCGAATTGGATTCACATTGTTTGATTATGTAATTAGCTTGGTATAATCTTACCTGATGAATGAAATATACGGAATTTCAGCAATTCAAAGTTACTAAAGAAATAATGTTTGACTAATAATTGAACACTTGTGCGCACAAAGATATGGCTAGGATAGTGACAAACTGGAGATGAGAGAGTAAACGGAACCGTTTGCACAAATTCTCTAAGATCCCAGGATTCTGGCTATCGCTGGATTTAACACATTGGGTAAAACTAGATTATGTAACCTCTCTTTGCGACAAGCAAGCAGTTTGCGGCTGGCAAATGGGATAATAGTCATCCCCAATCTCTGAGTAAATATCAGACTAGCGACTTTGCGATGAGATAGGCATCTCGGCCAACGCCACTCCGATGACATTAGGTTCCCAATGAACGAATATTAATGAAAAGTATAGCGATAATCAAGTATCTAAATTAAGATCACTAAACTCAAGATCGGCATCTAAATCTAGCATTATAATTTTAATTTCAGAGCACGTAAAATTGGAGTCAAATTTAAAATGAGGTAAACGAAAAAAGTAAATTGGAAACAAAAATTAGGAGAACTGAAGTGTGTTTACAGAAACGCTGGAAGAGCGAGACACGCAGCATCCGGGCTACTAATCCTGCACCTTTCAGTGGTAAGCTCAACCATACTTTATCACTTCTTCACTTTCCCATTAATGTAACGATAGAACTGCTCAGTCCTTAATTCTTTATCTTGCTACTATTGAAAGCCTTTCTTAAATTTGTCTCTGGCAAATTTATTGGAAATACTGTATGATAACGAAACACTATATTATGATGAATAAATCATGAAAGAATAAAACAAACTAATATGACTAATGACTATACTAATGAGACTATTTTAGAATGAAAATAATTACAAATCTTACCTGAGATGTATGGTGTGTGGAAAAGTTTGTTTGTTAGTTTTCTTAATTTTGATTCATACTCATAGATATGACAATTGTTAACTTATTGCGTTGTATACTGTAAAAGTAATTTCTATTATAGATTTTATTAAATATATTAACAATTTATTAAATATTTTATTTATAATTTCATTTTTTATATATATATATATGTTGTTTATATTTTATTCAATTCACATATTAATATTATTATTTATTAATTTAAGTGATGTTTGTTAAAAAAAAGTTTCCGGAGGAGTGCTGATGCATGACTCGTCTGTATTAAATCAATCAATCTATTTTCCACTCTGTCCAATCAAAGCTACAAGCTTCCTCCTTAAATAAGCTCACTTCCTTCCCTTCCCTATCTTGTTTCGCATTACGCGATCTTGCTCTGCCAGTCAAGCTGTCCAAACTCCGAAATACTACCGAGCTCGATCAAGAGAACCCAGCTCCC
The DNA here is from genome assembly GCA_034779775.1 of Enteromius afrohamiltoni. Taxonomy (NCBI): domain Eukaryota; kingdom Metazoa; phylum Chordata; class Actinopteri; order Cypriniformes; family Cyprinidae; genus Enteromius; species Enteromius afrohamiltoni. The sequence continues at coordinate 1,557,613 of JAUYWG010000044.1, forward strand.
CTCCCAGCCACATCCAGCCTACAAGCTGCTGTGGCCTCAATTACGCTATACGTAATCAGTATAGTATGTGCCAATGCAGCAAATTTTTACTTCTCTGTGGTCACTCAACGTATTTAATGCACTCAAATTCTCAACATTGTTTAATTGATAAAAAATATTTATTGACTACTGTCAATATTAATAATCTGTCCACTGAATTGTCATTGAACGGAAAATTAGGTGCTGGGCATCCAGCCAGGGGAGAACTTGCCCCAAATAAAGCTTGATTCTCCCAAGGTTTTTTTTCCCCCATTCTCTCATGGATGGGGTTTTTGGTTACCTTCGCACTGCTCTTTTGCTCTCACTTTCCCCTCTCCCAAAGTCCTTCTTTTCTCCTTCCCCTCCCTCCTCTCCTCCTCCTCCTCCTCCTCCTCCTCCTCCTCCTCTGTATTTCCTATCCCCTTTTACCCTTCCTCATCAGAGGTCTTGCCAAGCTTGCCCCACCTGCATCAGAGGCCTCATCCAGCCCCGCCTCTGCAGAGGCTTTCCCGTCCCCGCCTACTTCAGAGGCTTCCTCCTTCTTGCTATCCCGCCTCCGCAGAGGCTCTCCCCTTCCAGAGGCCCAACTCGGCCCACCTCCGCAGAGGCTCTCCCACCCCTGCCTCCGGCTTCCTTCTCTTCGCTATCCTAATAAAAGGGAAAATGGATTGGTAAAAAATGAGGTAACAACATTTTGGGTTTTACGGTTTTAAGTTAAATTTAGAGTTAAATGCTGTAATTTCATTAACTGATAATGTTAATATATCAACCTAATAAAATACTGAAACTTGTTTTGTATGGAAGCCCGTTTCCGCCACTGAATAATAAAATAGGTTTATTGCAACTTTTTTTGCGTGATACGCACTTGCAATTCTGGCTTATTTTCTCAGAATTTCTTTTTCTCAGAAAAAAACATCAAATTCAAACAAAATTTTAAATGCAATTCAGGGCATTCAGGGAATGTCAGTCTTTTTTTTTTTTTTTTTTTCCCAGTAAATTTCACAGTAATTTAGCATTATCCATTTAACAGGTTAAAATAATTTTATTTTTAAAGTAATTTTTTGTCAGTTAAAGTCTATTTTTATTTATTGCATTTGTTTGTTTGTATTATTATGTCACATCTAAGCTTCATGAAATGTATTTCAATTTGTGGAAGCTAAATCTGAAAAACAGAATGAAATTGGGTAAAGAAATGAAATATCACATTTTGCCCCATAATAAATTTTGCACTTCCTTAAATTCAAATACAAATTGCAGTTTTACTTCACTCAATTACAATTAATTTAAAATTAAAGAACTTTGTTGGAAATTAAAATGCATTCTAATTAGCTCAAAACCGTAAAGTGAGCCATTCCAAAGCAGTCACTTATGAGGTTCTAGTCTAGTGAAGATGTTGCTTGGAAGGAAGCAGATGACAGCAGGGCAGCTTACTGAGGTTTTGAAATGGAGCCCTTGTGGGAGAGTCGCATGTGTTGAGATACTTGTAAGCAGCTCTGATTAAAGAGACGCTGGATGTCATTCTACAAGAAAGACCTATGGGACAGCTGCCAATAAAAGAGTGTCCCCAGGGCTGTTGAAACAGAGATAGCAGTCGGTAACTGACACGAAGTGCATGGCAGTAGAGGGCTTCTCTGAAGGACGGAGGTCGGAGTTGTGCGGAATTCTGATAAACATTCCGGCTGTCACAGTGTGAGGTGTGAATTGTTCGTGACTGAGAGATCAAATGCAATGTTACAGAACAGAAGGCTTTCCTTTTTCCATTTATATGTAGCATTTGGACAAAATTAAACCGATATCAGTGGTGTAAATTATCATTGCAACATGAGAATGCGAGACATGAACATAATTCAATATGAATTTTAAATAATCAAATGAATCATGGGATGTGCCCGTTAAGCAATGAAATTCATAAGAACCATATTTCACATGAAAATTCTCCTGAAATTCAATTAAAAATATTATGTGAAGCACTAAGTATATATTAAGCAGGCTTTAGCTTTTTCTAAATCCTTTTTTTTTTCATATCATAAACTAAAACAAATAAATATTACCTTATAAATAGAATAGAAACTTAAAAAATACCTTTGTTTATTTCTTTCATTTGTGCTGCCAGGTTTTTTATTAACGTATGTGTTAACCTGGAGTAAAACCTGTAACAACAAAGCATTTAAATGAAAGCTTTCAAATGCAGCACTTAGTCCAAAAAGAATTAGCTGATATATTACGGCATGTAATGTCCTTTCTAAAACATTGCATCTAGCACTCCCATAAACAAATGCATATGGTTTATTCTGACAGACACCATCAAAGTGAAAATAAGGTCTCTGATTCTCTGAAATTGCAGCACCAAAGAGCTTGGAGGCAGGTATACAGCTTCCCATTAAAAAAAATAAATCGCAGCCTTATCAGGTTTGAAACAGCCTAGACATTTTTATCTTACAGCTTGTGACAGAAAGATATCCTGTATTAAATGTCTGTGGACTTTTTTTTTTTTTTTTTTTTTTTTTTTTTAAACCAGCTTGAGGGTCAAGCTTAATAATGTTCTGGTTTAGGCATAAGCCTTGATAGGACTGAGAATGGTCTCTTCAGACGGCTTTATATCATTTAATATCTGAGTTAAAAGCCATTTAAGATGTTTGTTGTCACATCTGTCAAGCGGGATCTTGTTAAAGCAAGTGATCAGCCTTGCACATTTTTGACTCTGTAAGAGAATGAAGTGTGGGTAATAGCCTTAGCTTGAGTGCTACTCTGCAGAATTAAATCATTGAATTCACAGCACATTCTTACCTGGTGGATCCCCCAGAGTCAAACAAGTTTAGTTTAAGTATTACATCTTGTATTTACAGTACAAATGCATCTCCAATGATCACTTGTGATCACTCCTAAATATGCAAATAAAGCAAGGCACTAGCATTGCCAAGACAAGTTCAGTTCTCAGGGAATACACACAACAAAATGTAGTTAAATCATGAGTCTGCAAAAGCCAGAAATGTAAGTGTAAATGTGCCAAGATACATTGGCGTTTAAACTTCAATGTTTCTGACTATGCCTCCCAATGAAGATAATAACAAAATGTTCTGGGCATTATGGCTGCATGCGGGACATCTTTATGTGGTGATCTCATTAGGTTCACAGACCTCGAACCTCAAAATGAAATATTCCGACTACACCACCCTGGTGGGAGGGGACCAGGGAAATACTCCCAGTGAGGACACACAGGTAAGTTTTACCAATTTGAGAGCAAGGAATAAAACGGAGCAAGACCAGGGAAACAATATAAAAATATATATTTTTTTATAAAAAGAGCATTAATAGAAAATAAAATCACTCGGATATTCCCACTTCCCAGGAACAGGACAGGCTGGCTGCAATGCAGAAGGTCAGCTAAATCCACCTAAATTTCACCCCACATCAACCAGTACACAACCACACTATAGAGAGTTATATCAATCCACACAGCACTCTGTGATACACACCGCCTGCTGAAAGCGGCCAGCCTCCTCTGCTCCATGCAAAGTCTTTGGTGATTTCTAGAAAACAAAAAGTAAAACGCATTAAATCAAAAGTACAAAGAACACTTCACAGGGTCAAGGAGAAAAATCAAATTGTTCAAATGGTGAAACCTCAAATGGTTTCAAACAGATACCAAACATACCTTTATAGTGAACTCTGCCACAACTTGCCGCAATACAGACCTCACCTGCACCGCTCTAATCAAACTAAAAATAGTACAGATAAACGTTAACCCATTCACCATAATATGCGGCGATAAAATAGTTCTACCCTACCTGCACACACGGGGAAGCAAAAAGGAGCATGCCAAACGAACGGGATGCCAGGAAGAGGACAGCCCAAGACAAACAGGATGCTACATACCCGTCAAAATAAAAGCCCTTAAGTAGTCGCATCGCTGACGACTCATCGGTCGGTCACAGATCACCCACACCCACGCCAAAATGCTCACCTTGCCCTTACCCCCTATTTTGTTGATCGTGCCCCGACGATGATCTAACTCCTGTCCTCAGTCCCATGGCCTAAACCAAATGGAGATCCCATTAGAACTGGGACCTGGTACCGTAGTCGCTCTTGTGTCTGCTTCCACAGGTCGTGGTAGGTGGTGCAGATTCGAGTGATGGCCTGCAGTGGTTTGCCCATTTTTTTCTAAGAGGGGCACTGCTCATGCATGCCTGACTCTCTGGCCGTTGAGCGCACCCTGGGGGTACATCTGGTGATTGTTGTTTAACCCATTCCAGAAGAGTTATCAAGGCCAGGGAAAACTCAAGAAGAGATTCCCTGTCTTGTTGACTCCTGAAAAAAAAACGCCTCTTGAAGAGCCACATACGAGTGAGAACAACCATACAACTCCCGTAAAATCCTAATAATCGTATCTGGATCTCCATGTTCTTCACTAGGGCGATGTCTAATCTCCTCCCTTGCTTCACCTTCTGATGCCCTGCATCGCTTTCGACCGATGCTGCGCCACAAGCACATGCTGGTCCGGACGGAGTGGTCATAGTGGACATCAACAGATAAGGTTATCTATGCTCCCGCCGCATATCACAACTCGCCCACCATCTGCTCCTGTGGAGTCAAACATGGCTGAAATCACTGCACGCTGTTCACATTCCAGGGACACTAAACCGTGCAGCCGACCAGCTCTTCTCACTTTCTCTAGGTTGTGGCTACAATTTCTCCACAGTCAGCCAGAAGGCTGTGTTTCCCTTTAATTATATCCATAATCTTATCAAATTATTGAATTCCTTTATTCCACATGCAGAAATGTGTTTAACCCCCCAACCATCTGCTTCAGGTTACATGCAGACTCCTCTGCTGACAAACTTGGAAAGTAAGCTTGCCTCAAAGTAAAGCGGCCTCAAGGGTCGTGGCCTGTGGGCCCATGGGTGTTTCCATATGTAACGTCGAAGTGATTCTACTAAAAGGGTAACGTCTAAGTTACAAAGTAACCTGCATTCCCTGGTCGTGCCACAACTCTGACGCCAGCTCGGCTCCTCAGCGAAAACCTGCATGTGTGCTGCATTCGTGCCCTCTTATACTCGCGTAGTGATGAGGAACCTGAATGCAATCAAGTGCTCACCAATATTCATTGGTCTTTTATTTGAGACTCAAAGGCAATTGGTCTCTCTGGGGAGTTCCTGTATGTAACGTCTCCGTTCCCTCCTTCAGGAAACGTGGGTTACTTTTGTAACCTATACGTTATGAAGTCAGAATTGCATGATATAAACTTGCAATTGTGACTTATAGTCATATTTGCGAGATATAAATTCACAATTCTGACTTTTATAACTCAAGAATTGCAATTTTATATTATGCGGTTCTAATTCTTGTTAAATTGTGATGGAAACATGCTTTTATGTTTTCTGCCATGGGTTTACAATTAAAAGGTTTACGTCTTGCAGTACTGCCTTTTATATTCCATATTCTTTATATTCTATATTTGAATTTATACATTACAATTGACCTTTTTTGGCTACAGAATAACAACCAACAAACGGTATATTGTATATTGGGTATATTGACACATCTCAGAACACCCCCCTTCTCCCTTTATAAATTAAGAGGTGGAAACAAGCTCCCATACTTATTGGACTGTATGATGAACTGCTTTTAGGTCTTCTTCAATCATCTTCCCCACTGATTTCCATTTAAAGTTCTCTTTGTTGACTGTTCCATCATATACAGACCAGTCAAATATAGCATGTTTATCATTTACCAATAATCATTTCAGAAAAAAAAGTTAACCTAAAAGATCTATCACTAAGCAAACTGTTTTCAAACAGGCAGTATTTGCATTTGAATTGTGTTTTGATGACAGACCGACTTCATCATATTGAGCATCTTTGACGATCATTCTGACAGTCCCCCGACCCATTAATACCGCCCCCTCTACTTACCTCTCCTGTCTCTGAGCTTATTTCACCTTAAATTGAATTTGCCTGTTTGCACTGCATGCTGGGAATTCCCACAGATTGTTGTGTGATATCTGTTTGATGAAATCAGATAGATTGAGGGTGAGTCACTCACTTGCTCGGGTCGCCATAAAATTAATGAACTACGTCTGAATAACGATCCAGTCTTCCTCAGAGTCCCACCTCTTATAAATGACAGCTAAACTGCTGCCACACTGGTATAATATCTCAGCGCTGCCTCTGAGACTCCTACACCATTTGGCGGTTGATTATTATGATTGTTTTTAGCGTTTCATATTAATGTAATAGATTATGATGTTGGTTCTTTCTTCATATAATAACTTATCTGTAATTGTTCACATTATGTGGAAAAAAAAAGATAAAGACTGACATGACTTAATGCCAGATACTTAAAAAGCATTAGATCACAACTTTGAAAAGAAATGTACCTATTCCTTTTACCAGTTTTTCCTATTAAAGTAGATTTAAGCACAAATGTGTAGTTTTGTGTATTTTTTCAACTTTGAAGCCCCCTACAGTAGGTGAAATTCACTGTTGTGTTTGTAGTGGGTAGTTGTAAATGTGGAATTGTTACTGGTTTTTACAAAGTCCCAAAAAGGACATTGGATGCCCAAATTCAGTATTTATAAAATGGATTTAACATATAAATAACCTTATTATTTTACTACTTTTAATAAAGCAGAATAACCTTTATATTGTTTTCTCCCTCAAAGAAAAAAACAAATATATATATATATATATATATATTACAGAAAGAAGAAATAACATGTTTATTTAACGATTAGGCACCATAAAGTATTCTGTAGATCATCCGCAATGGAAAGATGTGCTGTTTGTAAATATGCGTACAAGATATTTTTTTCATTGTGTCTAGGTGATCATCAATAGGAGGGAAAATGTGACTGGTTTTATTACTTGCTAATTATTACTTGTTAATTCTCAGGATAGACGTTTGGAAAGTCCAGTAGAAGTCCATCAGTGTGATTTTGTCAATGTAGATCAAAGTAAAAACTTTTGTTATTGATTGTTTTTTTTTGTTTTTTTGTATTTCATTTTTTTTCATTTTTTTTGGAGTATGTGGCAGTGAGCAGTAACATACAGTAGTTACAGGTAGTGTTACACATTCTTTCATTTCACATATCACATTTTAAAGTAATACAATTCCCCACCATGATTGCATCAGCCTTAATTGAAAGTTTTACAAAGAATAAAGATAGCAAAACTATATAAAAAATACACAAGCCACAAAACAAATTGTTTCTAGGATATATCAGTAAAACTATCAGTATTCCACCACATTCACTGTGTTTCATTTTGTTATATTGGTAGATAAATTATTTAAGAATGAGCCATTAGATTCACTTTTATCAGAAGTCACCTTATAATATCATGAAACTTAGCCCAGGAGAAGAGAAATATTTGAAAGAAATGGTGATAAATGTTTAATGGAAGAAAAAGCTTCTCAATATATGATTGTCTGACTCATCATTTTGCCCACACTTGTCTAAAGAGGACCATAGAAATCAATAACTGTCGTATCCTTCATCCCTCCGAGTCAATTTTGAAGTCACCCTCCATTTTTTTTTTTTAATTATTATTATTTAAAACGTATACACCCATTTAGTCATTAAATTAAATCATGTTGTGTTTGCAAAACTAGATGCACCAAACAGGTGCTTTAGTAGCACATCAGTGTGAAACATTGTGAAAAGAGGGCCTTTAGGGTTCCCTGTAGTGGATCTATACTGGAGTGGGGTTGATAAATGGTCCGTGGAGAATAGTGCTTCTAAAGAAGTGCATGGGCAATCAGCAAAGTAGCAGAATAAAGAGATTGGCCTGTGGCACACATCAGCCCGCACTAGAGGAAGAGTGCAAACACAAGGCAGCAAGCTGAAAGGATTTATTCAATCTTTTTGCGCTAACAGCCCTCATCTTGCCCAACAACAGCTGATCCATTTGCGCTAAGGTGACTTTTCTCAGCTGAAAAGGAGAATATTTGATTTTGAGAGAATGGAGATATTTCAGCACATAGGCCGTAGGTGAAACTGGAGGTTGTTTTAGAATGCGCACTTCAAATTCTGTGTCAGATAACATGTTGAAATGTCAAACAGAGTGTCTTGTCATAAGCTAATTGGCTCTTTTTGTAAAAGCTTTTCACACATTCAGCTTGCTGCTGCAGTTCAAAAGGAGTTACGCTTACTATCAGGCACAGATATGCCATCATAAATCTTTTATATGTCTGTGCTGACACATCACAGCTATCGCAAATATCGGTGATTACTTCGAGGTCACGACAATGAGCTATTCCAAATCCAAGTGAACAGTCTGAGCCCAAAGGCTTTTAAGCTAATTGCTTTCAGTCCCTTCCATTCATTTTACCTCACAATTAATGACAGTGTGTTATGACAGTTCTTCATATAAAAAAATGCTTATAAAGCTAATTATGTATTATGTTTTCAAGTCAAACACACAGCACTAAAGAGAAATGCATTTACTCACACAAAAATGCATTAATATGCAAGAATGTGGCATTTTGATTTACAGCTCTTTAGTTTTTAAAGATTTCTGCAGGTGGCCATTAATAAAAACCCACTGAGTTTAAAATAACAATACACAGGTCTCATATCATGCTATTCAACAGACTATAAAGTGGCTGTCGATTAAAAGGAAGCAAAACTATGGGAGACTAAAGTGTTTTTTTTTTTTTTTTTAATTCAATATCATGACCAGTCATATGACTGCCATGAAGTGAAGTGTATTTATCAATATCCATCTTCTTCTGTGAAAGGTCCGATACACTGGCCCTGCTTGTATGTCTTGTATGCTGCGTGCATTCTTGCGCTTCTGTAAAAACACATTAAAACTTTGAATTATTATTTAACTTTTGACTTCTACCTCGTTTGAATCTGACTCCAATTTTTTGCTCTCTGACATTAAGGTTATAATACTAGATTTAGGTGCTGACCTTCAATTTAGTCATCTTAATTTAGATACTTTAGAATTATTTTGGATGTGCTATACTTTCTGTTACTCATTCCTTGTGGGACCTAGAGCCATCTGGGTCTGACGTCGGACGAATCGTCATCCCATAACACAAACCTTGCCAGTCTGATAATTACTGATTGGGGATGATTATTATCCCGTTTGCCAGCTGGTAACTGCTTGCTTGTCGCAAAGAGATAGTTCACATAATCTAGTCTTACCCAATGTGTTAATTTCAGTGATATCAGGAATCGGGGGGGGGTCTCCAGATAAACCGTTGCCTACTGCTTCGATTTTTGTGCCCCCAGTTTGTATATCCTGGCAGTGATATTTACTCTATTAGAAATAACAATTTCAACAATCAAAAATGAATCAAGAAATAATGTTTATTGTGCCAGGCATAGTAAAATATCAATTAAAATCATTAAATCAACGTATCAATTCAAAAAAATACATCAACAGATGTTTACACAACTGATCAACATAAGAAGTAAAATCAAATAAGAAAATGTTTCAGAGGGTCATCATACATGGCAAAATACAGAGACACACGGTGATCGTGCGGGAAGATCTGATTACAGAAGACTTCCTTGAATGTTTCGCCAGTTCTCTTTAAGTACTCAGATTCTAACAAAACAGTCATTAAATTTAGTAACCAAAGGGCTCCCCAAGCTTTTTGCTGGGATGTCAAGGAGCTACCTGAGATGGGTAGTACCCAATGTTAATTCCTGTATAATATCTCTTTCAACATTAACCACTTCCATGATGAGAATTTCATGTACTATTTCTAAATCTCTTTTATTAGCATAGCCCCTTTTTTATTCACTTTTTTTAAGCATAAAAAATAGTTTTAGCACTTACACAAGCCATCTTGAAGAACTGCCAGCTAATGGACTGGGCCACATCATGATCGTGGATATTTTGTGCTTTTCTGCCTTGCCTCTGGCAGGTACTGTACCTTCCTTTTTGTTGTGTCTGGTTAATGTTCAGCAGTTTAATGTAAATTGATTCCCATTACTTTTACTATTATACAGTACAACTTTCAGAAAGGGTTTTAATTTGCAGTTATTCACTGGAGGATATGGAAATTCCTGAGGCTACAAAACCATGTGGTAACCATCAAGGCAGGATCATCATCTTAGGTAGAGGTGTTAAAGAGGCCAGCAGGGAGTCTTTCGGATGAGATGTTAAACCGAGGTCCTGACTCTCTGTGGTTATTAAAAATCCCATGACACTCATCGTAAAGAGTAGGGGTGTAACCCCGGTGTCCTGGCCAAATTCCCACTCGCCCTTGTCTATCATGGCCCCCAATAATCCCCATCCATTGATTGGCTGTTTCTCTCTCTCCTCTCTACCTGTAGTTCTGGGGACCTCCTGATCTTCACATTTTGTATGTCACTCTTAGCCTCTCCAGACACAATTGTAAAATAGCCTTGTAATTGTCTGAATGAGATGATTTGACCAGACCATGAGACTACACAGTTGTTTATTGTAGAAACTATTTTACTATGTCAAAGATATCTTGAGTCACTGTAAAAAGTCAAATGTGATTTAAGATAAACATGTTGAGCATATTTAATGTTGTCAGCGGGCTGTCCTGGTGTTCATTCTATTTCACACTGAAAAACAAAG
>JAUYWG010000044.1:1575600-1588799 GCA_034779775.1 Enteromius afrohamiltoni
AGTAAAATTAAAACCAAAATTAGAAACCCCAGAAGCGAGACATGAAATGCGAGCCTAGAAAGCTTGCTACCTTACAAATTTGGACTGCAAAACCTAGTTCAACCACAAGATGTCAATTCTACATATGGTTCCTTTAAACATTTAAATGAACAAATTCATGTTTTTTTGTCTGCCAAATTAATATAAGAGAACGATAAAATGTTATTAACCAGTTAATTGCAATTTCAAATAAATCTTTCTGTTCAGAATGATTAAAATTTATTTTGTTTTCGTTTTTGTTCCAGTTAAATGTCATTTGGTTCCGCCTTTACTATAAAAAGCTGTGTTTTCAACTGTACGCAAAAAAATAAACAAATAAAGTAGACAAAAACTAAAAGTATACTTGAGCTTAAGAGGCTGATTGTAGGTTAAAATCACAGCAATCAAGTTGTTATCCTCTGGAAAATAATATTTCTTTATTTATTTGTTTTCTAGTAGAATGTTGGTGACCTTTTTAGGTTTGCAAATCATTTCATTTCTAAAAAGAAAAAGGCAAAAATGTAGATTAGAGGGTTTATTTTTTATAAAAAAAATTCTTGTTCATTAATCTCTTAAATAGGTTGTCAGTGTTCTTTTGTGCTCACTGCTAATGGGCGTTCAGTGCCTTGCCCTCGCTGTGACTTTGTCACGCTGCTGTATATGGTGCTGGAGCGTAATTGTCAAGAGAACCAAAAATAATGCTGACATACACACAGAGGGCTCATTCTCAAGGTCTCAAGGCTCAGCAGCCTGCCCACGTCCCACATCCCAATCCTGCTGTCCAGGGCAGAAAGGGTGATCCAGGATGTTTTCTAATCAAATCTGGCAAGACACAAGCATTACATGTGTAGGTGATCGCTGGATTTGAAAAGTCTTAAATAAACAAAAGTATGTTTAATAAACAAACTGAAATCATAATCTAAGAATACGCTTAAAATTTAATAAAGAACACATCACACCAAACAACATAAACATTGACTGACAACCTGAGAACTCAAAAGACAGGGTATAAGTACACATGGGACAAATTACTAAATGGTGGACAGCTGGATAAGCACAGGTGGAGACGAATCAACTAATAATGACTAAACACATGAACATCTAAACATGAGCATACACGTGGGAATCAAACTAAATCAACACATGGAAAAAAGAAAGTAAACAGACAGAACACGTAACAACAAGTTTAGGTTTTGACATATAACAGGATTGAGTGTGATTGCTTAGATTTCTTTTAATGATCATATCCAAAACATAAATGAATAATAAGATGCTAGGGGCCATGGTGCATGCCTTGAGTATCTTATTGATTTTATAAAATTATTACCACACACAAATATATGAACAATATTACTTTTCTGTCTTTTTGTTTAAACCAGACTATTTCCTACACATCCCTGGTTTACCTAGAAGTGTTGTTGAGACGAGACAATACAAGCAAAAAACATGTTTTTTTGGTTTTGTCTTGGATTTTTTTACGCATCTGTCAAATTTTGTCAAACATAGATCTAAGTGAATGAAAACATCCTGGAAAGTTTTAAATCTGAAAGTGCAAAGTTATAGTCGCTCAAAAGAAAGAGCTGCCCAGGTGAAAATGACAAAGTATTAAATCTAATATACTTGAAATTCAACTAGAATGTTTATAATACATTTGTATTCCCAACATATGCATTTAAAATATATTGTTACATGCCTGGATGTGGTTTGTTTATTTAACGGATTATCTGTTATTTCTATATATGCAAATGTTGCGTGCTTTGGAGAGTGAGCAGTCTTTTTGTTTTTTTTTCTCTCTCTCTTTTTCTCTTTGTCTATCCTGGTAGAGCCTGATTGGACCCAGTACAGGAAATGACGAGGCAAGGGGAGAGTATAAATGCTGGAAGTAGAGCAGAGTGTGGAGAGCTGTGCTTGTGTGCGCGTCGTGTGAGCTCCTCCATGCGTGTATTGAACCATTCTGCATTCGTCTCCTGCCCCAGACAACTCGTGTGTGATGTGGTGTATCTGCTTCGATAACTTGTAACGGAAGCGTGAATAATAGCTAGCGTTCTATTGATACTGCCAGCTATACTTTACTACAGATTTTGCATAAATATTAGCATAATTCCCTCTGATATGTAACTGTCACCTGATCTTGACAAAAAATCAGCATGTGTAAGATGTCGTAAGTAGGTAAGTAGGTAGTAGTAAGTAAGATGTCGACTTCTCCCAGACCTTGGGCTGAGTGACCACTAGTGATCGCTCCCTGAACTAAACTAAAATATAAAATATGTTTTCAGTTATTTCAGGTGAATTTCAGGTACAATCAGGTGAATATATTAAGATATCATCTATATAGATAATTACAAATTTGTGCAACATATCTCTGAAGATCTCATTCATGAAGTCTTGAAATACTGCTGGAGAGTTGGCTAGCCCATACGGCATAACCCATCCCCACTTTTCAACTGGATTAAATTATAAGCACTGCGGAGGTCTAGTTTGCTGTATATTTTTGCCTGCCTGAGCTCTTCCAGAGTACAGGGAATTAGAGGAAGTGGGTTCTCGTCCCAGAAGCAGATCTATAGAGGCATCAGGTAATATCAAAAAGGAAATAGGTTCTTCATGAAGACAACCAATGGGTAGAGTCAGAGTGGGTGTACAATACTTGATTGGACGTGAGTTGAGAGCCTTTCCCTGGATGGTGGTGATACGGTAGGCAACTTGGCTTTTAAGCTTTGGGATTTTGAAGTATCCTTTCACAGGATAAAGGTATGTGTTAAAGACATTCATGGCCTCCATTAGAGGTAAGATATGTGTGTTATGTGAAACATGGCCCACACTCACCGCAGATCTTGGTGATTTAACAGGACACTGTTGAATGAGATGAGTGGCATCACCACAATATAGGCACAGATTTCCTCGAAGGCGCTGAGATTGTTCTTGAGGAGAAAGACGATGTGTTTCAGTTTGCATCGGTTCCTCAGCTGGTGCCACTACAGGTAAAGTCTCTTCACATGCAGATAGGTGTTGTGCCACTGTGAGTGCCCTCTTTAGAAAGGCGTCTAAGCACACGTTGTCCTCATAAATGGCCATTTGAGAACGGATGCGTGGGTTAAGGCCATTCCAGCTGCTAGACAATGCTAAAGTGCGGAAATTAAGGATGTATTTGTGTACATATTTGTGCAACATATCTCTGAAGATCTCATTCATGAAGTCTTGAAATACTGCTGGAGAGTTGGCTTGCCCATACGGCATAACCCAGTACTCATAATGGCCACTAGGTGTCACAAAGCAGTCTTCCACCCACTTTTCAACTGGATTAAATTATAAGCACTGCGGAGGTCTAGTTTGCTGTATATTTTTGCCTGCCTGAGCTCTTCCAGAGTAGAGGGAATTAGAGGAAGTGGGTAGGCAAACCTTACAGTAAACCTTATGTATTTGTGTATAGGTCTTTTCCCTTGTGTTAACTGAAGGAGGGATGGTGAGTGCGGTGGTAGATTGGCCGAATAGTAGGCGGAATTGTTGAAGAAATTGGTTGAGTGAGAATAAATGAATGCTCTCTGATGTCCACAAAGCCTCGGCCCATTGCAAAGCTCGTCCAGCCAGGTGAGTGATTATGAAAGCGATCTTTGTGCGATCTGAGGGAAAGAGGCGTGGCTGTGCCTCATGGAGAATTGGAGAAGAAACCCACTGCACGAAACGCTGTCTCCAGAGAACTCCATTTCAGTCCAATTTTAAGGGCTGAGCTTCTGTCACGCTCAGGGAATATTCATGAATATTCAGTGATTATCACCTGAAGAGACAAAGACCCCTCCCCTAATGGCCCATTAATGAGACAGTGACAGGTAAGTCAGGTAACAATGAATTTGAGGAGATAACAGTTTTTTTAAATTATTATTTTTTTTTTTATTTACAACACAGTATAATTAAAATATACATAATAAAGGTCAAATACACATTAGTGAGCACAGAGATGTGAACAGACTTTGAGTCAATCCTGAAGTGAACAAGTGAACCCTGTAAATACCTGTTATTTGAGTGTTTGCCGCTGCTTTGCATGAATTTAAAAAAATAAGTATTCAGGGAGCTTGTTTTACCAGAGAATATCAGTGCAGATAAACATCTGATGTTTGTACAGCACTCCTAGAGGCGATCAGCTTGAAGAGACTCGAGTATATGTCATCCAGGTTTATCATGCAGCAGGTTTCTAATTACTAAAAACAAAACAAACACACAAAAAAATCTGTGAGCAAGTTGATATCAGTATATGTATCATTTTGTTTCATCATTACTGTATATCAAACAGCATCACGTCCAAAGAAATGTAATCAAAACGTTTTACTCGATTTCAAAACATTTTCGTCAGGAATTACAGTACAAGAAAAACAAACACTAATAACGTCAAGCGGCATTTATCATGCACTCGTGATATTGTTTTTATATCGTATTATTATATTACAGAACACAGTAGGCTAACAGCATACAGCCTTATTCAACATGCTTCACTCACATGCTTCAGACATTTTAGTCAGGTATAGTTCGGCGAAAAACCAAAAGCACACAATACCATGCAAACTTATATAAACCAAAAGCACACAATACCACGCAAACTCATAAAAAAACAAACAGTACGTACTCATGAGAGTGACTGGAACAGATTGCACGCCGCATCTTGAGGTAAATCCATCGGTTACCTTCTTTGCTGAAGTTAGCGCTGTTTGTTTTTATCCTGTCTTCCACGCTTGAGCACAAGAGCTGTCTGTGGAGATTGGAATGACAAAGCGATTGTAGCTCGTGGGCGTGGTCACATTAAAATGAATGAGATCGGATTGAGAAACTCAGTATAGTGTTGGTTACTTACTCATTACTTTAACAAAGAATATTTGTTTTCAACGTGCACTTAGGACAGACAACATATATAATAATATTTATCACTTACAGCAGTATTTTATGTAATTTCAAAAGGTTTTCTTTAAAATGACACCAAGATATTTCATTTATTTCACTGTATGTTGGTATGGGGAGACTTGAGACTTTTGGGAGAAATTTGGGTAGGCGGGAAATTGCATAAAAATGGTTATATTCTTCCCTACAGTTGGAATAGAAAAACTCTTGCATAAATTATGATAGAAATAAATTTCCTATTACCTGTGCTTGCTGGCATGTGATGGAAACAAATAAAATTGTCTGCAGGGAGCTGAGACACTCAGGGCCTGAACTATACACTTTCAAATTTCAGTTTACAAAAAATGAAATAAAAAGCATTTTTGTTTTTATTTTAACACAGACAATATATACAATAATTTTAATGAATTTCAACAGTGTTTAATGTAATTTCAATAGATTTCCTTTAAAATGATGCCAATCTTTTGTATATATACCTCTGCATGTGGGTATGGGAAGCTTTTTAATTTTGGTTGGCAAAAACAGGCGGAATAGCCGCAGAGTGTAAGAGGTTTAAGTATATTAAGTATGTCTAAAAAGCGCAATTTAAATATATTTCTTTTTCTCCTGGGTGACTCTGAAACAAGTAACAAGTAATTTTTAAAACAAATCAAGCCATTTTACATGAAACATTAGCATATTGCTTATATTTCAGCATAACTTAATCAATGTGTTGATTTAATTTGAGACCACTTCAATTGATATGTCCATTATAAAAAGGCATCACATTGCGTCAGCAGATTTGGATTAAACAATTGCAGTTTAGTTGAGTGCTTTTAAGCTACCCCTGTGTCTTTTTTAAGCGTCTTGTTGAAATAGTATGTTTAAAATCCTGCAATACCTTTACAGATAGCAGTCAATCTTCAGCTGCCAGCTGCATATGACAGCAATCTAATGACAGCAGACTGTGAGTTATGCCTCTGGGATCTTATCACGTCTTTGCCAAGAGATGAGTCTATAAGAAAACTTGATTTGCTTGATTTACACTATATTTCAGAATGATGAAATGCCTTGTCAGAGTCTAAAACACTGCTTGGCACAGTATGAAGTCAAATACGATCCTGACTGACACGCTGCTATTCTTTTATTCATGCGTGCTTCAATTTGCCCTTTGGTTGCAGCATCTCTTCAGCCATAAACATGTTTCCTTTTGCTCCCTAACAATGTCACACGTTACCGTATCCTGATGTAGGTCATACCTCTAGGACAGATTTTATACACTGCTATTTATAGCTCTAGTTGCAAAGACAGATGTCAAACTGTGCATTACCCATATAATTCTAACACGTTTGTGTGGTTTGTTATTTTTAGAAAAAAAAAAAAAGTCTTCACTCTACTGTTGCTACTCCTAGAAAAATCTTGACATTTGCCCAGATTCTCCTTGGCATATTTATGTTACTGACACTAAACCACTGTATCAGTTGTGGTCACGAAGGTGAAACAAGACAGAATTTGCATTGATCTTCAATACATCCAGTTCTTCTAGTCGAAGTATGGAATTTGTGTCACAAGCATTACCAAATTAAATTGCAAAAATAATTTCTCAAACAGGTTTCCTAAATATCAGCAAAAACAGCTATTTAGTGAGGTGGCAAATTTATAAATTGCAATGATATGCATGGTATGGGGAGGGGGATTATTAAAAAAAAATACTCTACTCTGCCTAGATCTGGACTTTCCCTCTGTCTCTTCCCAAGGACCCTGTTTATCGGTATTTGACTCTTGCTTTGTTTATGACTCTGCCTCTGCCTATGTCTCTGCTAACATTGTCTGCTGGCATTTGATTATTATTCTCCTGACTTCAAGCCTTTATTAAAATACTGTTTGCATTTGAACTTGCACACCTCGCTATTGGTAACAAAATTAGAGCTGCATGATTCTGGATAAAGTGAGAATCACATTTTTTTTTTAGAATAAAGATCACGATTCTCTCACTATTCTGGAGAATTCAGATTTACCCCTGAAAAATAGGTTATCAGACAGCAGTAAAATAACAGTTAAATAAGACAAGAAATGAAATGTAAAATAATCTAACAATGTAAAGAAAAAAAAATCACCATTAAACATAAAAAAATACATATGTACATACATATAAACATATATATATATATATATATATATATACATATATAATTTATCTGATTTTTTTTTAGATGTGAATATTGTGTTGTTGGTTTAGTATTTATGGATGTGAATTGATGTGAGACAAAAATATGAATCTAGCCTACTGCATTACAAGTTGTGGTTCAGCCTTTTGCCTGTACAGCTTTGACCAACTATTGCAGTATTTTGGCTGGGCTTTCAATGTTGTTACGGGAAAGGATGAAGCTGATTGTTTGGTTCTTGTCACATGACCTGCGGTTTTGTGTTTTTAACATAAAAAATGCACACATCACCTCTAACTTATGTGAGGTGTGTTCCTCTCTAATACTACTCTAATATATGCAATTCAGTGTCTTTTAATGGGTAGCTATAGCAGGAATCCCAAATATATCATTATAGTGATAACTATGAATCCTCAGAGATTGTCGTGAGCCTGTCATGCTGAAACACAGTTGTTGGATTCTCTGGTACATCTGCCACTTGACTGGTTTTGACATTAAACTCATAACTCATGGACAGATCTCTCCAGGGGATTCTTGGACATGATTCTTTCATAACAAGGGAACTGATACACAATGAGTCTCCCTGCATACATAGTCTGAGAATCTGAGCCCAGGATCATTATGACCCTGAGTATTGTTAAAAATCCAATTACGATTCAGAAACGTTTCAGTGGCTCTTATTACATGTGTGATGACCTTGGGTGTCTCCAGAGAAATACAAGGAGGGACAGAAGCTCAATGTGAAATTTTGGAAAAATCTTGGATTATGAATAATTTAGGAGGTCAAAGAAATACATGAAGCGGAACAGTGGGATAAGAATCATTTAGGTTGTTTATCGTTATTGTTGCATTTTATATAAATTAGCATAGAATTAAAATAAATCATATACCAGTCTTCAGTCTGTCACATGATCCTTCAGAAAAATTTTAATATGCTGATTTGCTGCTCTAAAAATATTTCTTGTTGAAATTGAAATTTCTTATCAAAAAGATCTTGGTCAAAGCTATTTATGATAACCTTTTATTATTGAATAGAACACTATTTATTAATGTCAAGCAAAATATACATTTTATACATTCAAGCCATTACATTAAACTACAATGTAAGAAATATAGCTACAAAAAAAACAAAACACTTATTACATTACATACATATGCATATCTTTAACATCCAACGGGAAGTTTGTATTTGAAATCAATAGACAGTGCTGAAGGAACATCTTGCTGAAAGCATTTAGATGCCAATAAATGCCAGTAAAATAATCATCCCACAGATTTTTGCATGTCTCATGAAAAAAAAAACAGCAAAGAGTTTTCATCACGATTCACTGGACATTCAGTTTGATATTAATCTTGTTTCAAGGGATCAATATGCTCTAAAAGCAAATTGGCCCATGCCTTTAATCACCCTGAATGCTGCAAGTTGCTTAAAGCACAATTATGCTGGTGGTGCATGTTTGTATAAAAGCTTCCCTGTTTCTGTCTGAAGATTTAAAGGACAGCTGGGTTGTGTTCATGTAAAGACATTTTGGTAACATTTTATAATAGGGAACACTTATTCACTATTAACTACAACTTTTTTTCAACCTAGGCCCATTGGGAATACGTGCCTCTTCATACATTTCTGCAAAACTGACAAAAAAACATACCTATACATACGAAATTGAACACTAGAGGCAGTTCAACTCCCACAGCTGTTATTCTTTTCACATAAAAGTATGATGTACAGGTACATTTTTGATTAATAATAATCTAATTTTCACCCAGTTAGTTGCAGAATATTATGTTATGACGTCAAAACATTTTTAACATCCTACACAATTTGAAAACCGATATTTTACTGTCACATATACCAACCTGATCTCACAGCAATTCATACATATTTTAAAAGGTGACTAATTCATACAAATTCAAACAATTTCTTTTAAATCGTACATACTTTACGAGTTGCCAATTCGTATGAATTTGTACGAATAACCTAAAACTAACCCCACCCATAAACCTACCCATCACAGGGTTTTAGACAAATCATACAAAATCGTACGAGTGAGGTTGTACGAATTAGTACGAATTAGCACGAATTTGGGACCTTGTACAAATAGGTTCACATTGGTTGTAAGACTGTGTTGCTTTCAAGTTCAGTAGGTTCACTCGGTAGCTAATATGATACGACGTCACACTTAAAAGGTGAAAAGGTCTGGTTCATGGCTGCATCAGCGAATATGTTTTATACATTCCTTTTGCATTTATTAACACTATTGGGTAGGTTTAGGTTTGGTGCAAGGGATATTTCCAACATGATTATTCTTTAGGATACTCAACTGGATATTTGAATTCTGAATGGCAACAAAACATACCTTGAGCAGCATTATAAAAACAAAGCAATACATACCTGTACCAACCTAATATAAACATGCCACGTTTACATATTAAACGTACAGCATTTTAGCGCCACTCTCTTGACATTTCATTTTGAAACTGCGTTGAAACGTACAGTAAGGTACATAGTTACAGGGTTGCAGAAATTTATGTCGAGGGATGTATTTCCAATCAGTCTGGGTTGCTTGCTTTTAGTATTCAGATAATGTGCATGATTTAGAGATGTAGAATAAGTTTATGAAGAATAAGGATTCAGAATGCAGCAGCATGACTAGTCTTCAATGAGCCCAAAAAGGGCCCATGTCACACCTCTCTTCATCTCCCTGCACTGACTCCCAATTGCAGCTTGCATCAAATTCAAGACACTGATGCTTGATGGAACAGCCACAGGCTCGGCGCCCAGTTACCTCCACTCACAGTCGTTTTGCCTCCTTAGGACTAATCGCTTGATGTTTTCCCCACCTGTAAGTCGCTTTGGATAAAAGTGTCTGCTAAATGAATAAATGCAAATGTAATGTAAATTTAAGGTATTGTCAATTATATATTTCTAATGACACGGGAATTGACGTTTCTTACTTCAGATTTGAACTTCAGACATATTTTTGTTCATCTGCTATTAAACTTCTAAAGGTATAGAAGCTGTCACAACTGCAACCTCACTTTTATTGGTATTATTTATTTTTTAATTGCAGTGTTATTTCTACAATGCAGTCCATTGAGTATGCTAAAATATTATTCTCACAGTCTGCAAATATGGAAATCAGGTTGGTTCATTCATTATAAATAAGTGTCCAAGTTATAAGTAACCATGCCTCATTTAAATGTCTATTATATCCCTTTTTAGAAATACTACATTAAAGTGTTAGAGCATCCAGAAAGGGCTGTATAATTACCTGCATTTAAACCTCTTCTCTGAGAGCTTCTAAATTAAATATTAAACACAAAGTGGCCAATAGAAATTTAAAAGAAAGCATGAAAGCCAAAAGATTACAGTCACTGCAAAACAAACCAGACAAACATCTTATTATTATAATGCTAATCTATATTTTCTATTCTGAATAATAGCCAGGAGTGTATTCACTATCCTTGATGCAGCATCACTGACACAAAGAAAACATTTAGTCACTATTTCATGATCAGAATGCCAAATGAAGGCAAAGTATAGCAAGACAAGGAAACAAATGGATATTCAGAGATCTGTAATTCTAAGGGAATAATTCATGTGTCAGAGTCAGAGATAAGATATGCTTCTGTTTTCTCATTTCAAAAATATTTTATTCAGTTTGCAGGCTATATCATTTGATAATTGCGGATAACAATAGTTGTTTTCCATCAGCTCTTGTCTCCTATAAAAAAAAATTATTTAAAAAAAAAAATGAAATGAAGATACAATATTTGGATTTAAAAAAAATCTAATTCAGAATTTTTTTTTTTTTTTATTTGCTCATATCGATCTTCTCTATAACATAAAATATAAAATGATTACTACCCATGTCAGTATATTGGTCCATGTTGCGTCCTTCTCCACATGTCTTCATTTGAGATAACGGTTAGACTTTATTTCGATAGTCCATTTAGACATTCTACTAATTGTAACTTATTAGTAACTACATGTCAATTCTCATTAATTCACAACATGTCTACTAACTCTCAGATTAGACTGTTAGACTTTGTACAAGTTGACATACACTTGCAAAATTTCTGATAGTGAAAGTTACAAACGTTAACAATCCTTTAACGGATTTGATTAATAAATGTCTATTACTGTGTTAAGTGTAAGCCAGAGTAAAGAGAAAAGAGTAAAGTGTCTTTAATCTAGATTTAAACTGACCGAGTGTGCCTGACTCCTGAAAAGTATTAGGTAAATTGTTCCAGAGTTTGGGTGCTAAATAGGAAAAAGATCTGTCACCCACAGTAGATTTTAATATTGTAGGTATTATCAAATTCCACTCGTTGCCATGAGAAATTTGTTTATTGCTTCATTGGATTCGATGGATTATGGTTGCGAATAAGGAGCAAGTATGTTATGTGCTTGTTAATCGCTCAATGGTATAGCACTCATTCAATAAATTAAAGGAAGTGTGTGCATGTTGAATCTAGGCGCTGAGATTGCATTGTGTGAAAAATGGATACAGAGGACCTTGAGCATGCTGCTGAGAGCAGTAAAAGAGAGTCCAAGCCTACAGCTAAGGCTTTGGCACTGAAAATTTAAATGTTGCAAAAGAAATCTGGTTGAACATCAGTTGAGTTGTGCTTCTAACATTCCATCTTTCACTGAAGCAGTTTCATCATCTCAATAAGCATCTTTCAAGTGAATATCAGAACCTTGAGACTAACCATGAGGGTGCGGACAATCAAACACAACCCTCAGAAAGTGTTTCTAATGTGAGTGGAAAATCATGTTTTTTTTTTGTCTAGAAGTGAAACAACCTCTTATCGATCTAGATCCAGTCGAGCCTCTATTGCATCTGGTCACATTAAAATGGCAGCTGATATGGCAGCTTTGCAAACACATCAAAAAAAGTTACAACAGAAACATGCGTTACAAAAGGAAGAGGATTTAAGGAGATAAAAGGAACAAATTGAGCTTGATACTAAAGATTGCTGTATCAATGGCCAAGATGAAGGTATCATATTCTGTCACCAGAGAAAAAATTCTGTCACGCTCAGTAAGGACAGACAACAGGAAGTAAAATAGTATGGGAGTTTATTTATGTGAGACTACAGACAATTCTAATGCTGGTAGAACAAGGCGTGCAGGAGAGTAATTCAAGTCTTTGTGAATCAAACAGGTTCTCTGAAGTTTACAGGCAAGTCTCTTTTAGCAGGTTCGTCAGACAACAGGCAGATCGCACCACAGGTTAGCAAAAGGGTAAGAAGATTCAGTTCTTTAAAGTTCCCTCTTACAGTCTTTGCAATGTGGGACAATGGTCGTTCTGGAATTGTAAGGTGGACCAGCTTACCCTCGGGGATTCAACGTGGAGTGGTTGTCATGGCACAGATGGAGCAGCCTTGCACGTAACGGTGGACGTCCCGAGCCATCTACGGCCACCAGTACTGACGGCAGAGTAGTCCCAGGGTACGTTTGATTCCAGGATGTCCGGACCCTGATGAGGCATGCATAGCTATTAGCACATTGTGTCGAAGACTGGTTGGCACATACTGTTTATCCGCGGGCCCCCAGGGGGTGCCAGTTCTTGGAGAGTGGCTTGTTGAATCGGATCATTTAGGGACCATGAGATGGGCGCCAGAAAGGTGGTGTCTGGTAAGATGGCCTCAGGACACTCAGAGACGGGATCAGGTTGGTATTGGCGTGAGAGTGCATCAGCTTTGGTATTTTTGGTGCCTGGTCTGTAAGAGATTTTAAAGTTAAAACTGGTGAAAAAGAGCGCCCATCTAGCTTGTCGGGGATTTAGACGACGAGCCTCCCGTAGGTCCTTCACATGACGTCTGATCGTCTGCGTAAGGATGAGGACGAGCCACAGGACAGGTGAAGTTAAAATTAATTGAGCGTACCTCTTGTAGGATTTGGAGAAACATTGAATATGGCTCGGGGCTCGCCGTTGCTTCTGCTTGTTCCATTTCTGTTTCGGGGCCTAGCTTCTGTCACGCTCAGTAAGGACAGAGAACAGGAAGTAAAATAGTACATGAGTTTATTTATGTGAGACAACATAGACAATTCCAATGCTGGTAGAAAAAGGCGTGCAGGTGAGTAATTCAAGTCTTTGTGAATCAAACAGGTTCTCTGAAGGTGAGTTCACAGGTAAGTCTCTT
>JAUYWG010000044.1:1622327-1650453 GCA_034779775.1 Enteromius afrohamiltoni
GTAAATTATGCATGAAACTAACCATAAACCAAACCCTAACCCCAGGATAAGTTGACTACATGTTGTTAATTACTATTACAAAAAATTAATTGCATAAAAACAGGCTTTTTACAAAGCCATTATTGCCTAATTAATGTGTAATTACATTGTATCAGGCATTTCTATGCTATAATACTGATATTTGAGTTTGTGTGCTTTTACTACCTTTTAAATCATTTAGCTGTTATGTAAATTGTTACAAATCCTTTGTTCGTGTTATCTTCTGCTTACATTCTTTCTGAAAACAAACAACCATTCGGTTAACAATTCACTTCCACTTCACTTAATAACAACACAGTGAAAATAGTGAATATATCTTTAGCTGCTGCTCAAGTAAGCTTTTCTAGAAAAAACACTAAGGAGGAATATATTCACATGATTTCATACTTCTTAACTGTATGATTCTGTATCTCAGCTCTGTTTATTGTTTCTGATTTGCACTCACAGTAAATTTTCCGTACAACACTATGAAATATTCAGACTAAGGTTATCGCAGCAGCATTTATGAAATTTTAAAGACTGTTGTCTGTTGGAGGTGTACAGTAAAAGCCTGGGCGAAGCAGTCCGTGTTTATGGAGAATGTCTTCAAAGACATCAAACGAATGATTGCAACACTTATTCGGCGATCTTAAAATAATAATCCATTACAACACCACAATAAACAACAATCTATTTCAAAGTAAATAATTTATCCTGATGTTCAGTATAGCTTATCCTACTGATCAAACCAAAGGAAAGAGAAAAAAAATACTAGTTTTAAAACATGTCTCGGGCATTCACCTATTACAGATAATAAATATTTTAATAGATTTAAATATTTAATAAAAGTATGTTTGTGTGTATGCTACAAATCCATTTATATATTCGTGTATTACAAATAACCCGCAATTGTACATTTGGTATTTTAAACTGGTATTCTACTTAGTCTACTTAATTTGAACAACTACTTTTATGTAAAATATGTAATTAAGTATATTTAATTTTGTATATTTGGAGCTGAAATATTTCTAGTATACTTTACGTGCAATTTAAAAAATATTAAATTTAAAGATCAATATTATACAGAGATCATACAATCCTTTTTAACAGTGATATTAAAACACATTTTAGACACAACATTAAGAAATGTGTGTTGTGCAACAAATATATTGTCACGGAGCAGAGGCGAGTAGATGTGCGGATCCATTCGCAAGCTTTATTACCAATCAGATTCAGTACAGATGGGGTCGACAACGGCAATCGGGAGCATAGGAGGCAGAGACAAAGGAATAATCCAGAGAGGGAAGTGCGGGTCGGCAATTGGAAATCCAAAACACAGCAACACAAAGAACTCGGGGAGAAACACGGATGGCTAGACAACGGGGGGGACAAACGTACTTCCAAACATTGACCAGTGACTAGTACAAGGACATCCGGGATATTTATACATGGGATAATGACACAGATGGGCAGAGAAACCGATGAACAACCATAACAAAACATTAGGTGGGAGGTGGAGACAACACTTCAAGATTCAAGAGTTTTATTTGTCACGTACACGATTATACATAGTATAACCAGCAGTGAAATGTAGGTCAGGTTAGCTCCAAGGACAGTGCAATTATATAATAAAATAAGTAATAAAAAATATTAAAAAGATAAAAAATATATATATAATAAAAATAAGAAATAAAATAAATAGTAGTATAAGGGATGTGCAAATGTTGTACATGTTATAAATTAAAATAGCAGCAGTATATTTATGAATAGCTTATTGATGGTAAATGGTTACAGAGTCTTGGGAGTTAAGACACAGGGTTAGAGTTTAGGAGCCTGATGGCCTAGGGGAAGAAGCTCCTCCTAAGTCTCACAGTTTTTGTCATCAGGCTACGGAAGCGCTTGCCAGATGGAAGCAGAGTGAATAGGCAGTTACCAGGGTGATTAGACCCTTTGAAGATTTTGATGGCTCTGTTTTTGCAGCGTTTGAGGTAAGAGAGGGAAGAGCAGACCCTTAGATGCGCTCAGCTAAGCGCACATCTCTCTGAAGTGCATTGCAGTCCTGAATGGAGCTGCTTCCATACCACACTGAGAAGGACTGAGTCAGAACACTTTCTATGGTCCCTGTGTAGAAGGTTTTTAGGATTGCTGGTGAGACCTTGACTTTCCTCAGCTGTCGCAGATGGTACAGTCTTTGCCTGGCTATCTTAACCTGTGTTTGGATGTGTGTATTCCAAGACAGGTTATCAGAGATGTTTACCCCGAGGTACTTGAAGTTACTCACCCTCTCCACAGGGGTCTCACTAATCATAACAGTAGTGTAGGGCTGCAGCTGTCTCTTCCTAAAGTCGATGATAAGCTCTTTGGTTTTGCTCACATTCAGAGAGAGACAGTTGTCCTGGCACCATGATGTGAGTCTCTCTACCTCATCCAGGTAACCACAGTATCATCAGCGAATTTGTGAACTGAATGTGAAACTGTGAGAGGATACACAGAGTGAGAGTAGAGCAAGGGACTCAGGATAAAGCCCCGTGGGGCTCCTATGTTCAGGGTGATGGAGTTTGAGGTGAACTGACCAACTTACACCACTTGAGGTCTGCTGGTAAGGAAGTCTTGAATCCAGTCACAGAGTGAGGAGTTTAGGTTGAGGTCTGTGAGTTTAGATGCCAGCTTGATGGGGACTATAGTACTGAAAGATGAGCTATAGTCAGTGAATAGCAGCCTTACATTAGAGTGGAGGATGTGAGAGATAGCATCGTCCATGGATCTGTTTGGGCAAACTGAAGGGGGTCCAGAGTATCAGGTATGGAGGAGCAGATATGGCTCCAACTGGACGATAGTCATTCAGGCAAGAGGGTTTATTGTTCTTAGGCACAGAGATGATGACAGATTTTTAGAATGAGGTGGGAACCACGGAGGTAGCAAGGGACACATTAAAGATGGAAGTGAACAAACTAGCAAGCTGATCAGTGCAGGACCTCATAACCCAGCAGGTTATCCCATCAGGTCCAGCTGCTTTTCTGATGTTCACTCTCTTTAACACCCTCCGAACCTCCTCCTCCGACACAGTGATTACAGGATCATCGCTGCCCTGCCTGCTGCTTCACACCGCCATTGCACTCGAAGAGGCCGTAAAAGGTGTTTAACTTGTCGGCCAGTAGCGGATCTGCACTCACCTCCATGGAAGATTTGTTTCCTAGGCCACAGATAGTCCTCAGTCCTGCCACATCCGTCGAGGGTCGTTGAGTTGAAAATGAGACTCAATTCTCTCTTTGTTTTTCGGCTCTTACTGCGCGTCGGAGAGCATAGCACGATGCTTTGTACTTGCTCATATTCCCAGTCAGAAGAGCCTCTTTGTATGTGGTAGTGCGTGTGTTAACCGCAGCACGGATTGTGTTGTCCACCCACGGTTTCTGATTGGAGAATGTCCTTATTGTTATTTTTTTCTGTGGCTTGCTCGGTTAGCGTGTGTACAAAGCTCAGCGGTACATCAGTAAACTCACTGACATCAGTAGAACTCGCCCGGAACATGTAACCTCTGAGTGGGAGGACCAGCGCGTCACTACTCTCCGACTGGACGATCTTGAACGAGCCTTTGTTTATATTCCGGTGTGAGGAAGATGGCGGCATGGTCTGATTTGCCAAAAGCCAGTAGTGAGCGGGCTTTGTAGGCATTCTTGAACTGAGTGTAGCAATGATCCAGTGTGTTCAGGTCCTCTAGTTGGACAGGATATATGTTAGTTTTGTTAAAGTCCCCCGCAATGATGCAGGCAGTGTCAGGATGTTTGTTACAGTAGCCACTGAGCACATCATGAAGCTTAGACAAAGCCACGACAGGGTCCGCCTGTGAAACCTCCTGGGGCAGATAAAATGGGCGGCAAGTAATGGACAGATGTTCTAAATGAGGCGAGCAGGAACGCGATAGAATGGAAATGTTTCTGGGATCACACCATTTCTTGTTAATCATGAAACAGGGACATAAGAGGCAAAGACATCAGAATAATCTGATCACTACTACGGATTTTGGATTATTCTGTAACCTGTAATCCAAGGGGCTAGGCGAGAGCGAGAGTCCGGTGCAGACTAGGTTGGGAACGGGGAACAGGAAAACACAGAGAACACAGAAGGCTTATAGAGGGGGAAACATAGTGTACATTGTGATACTGGCGCTAGAGATCATGACAACAACAGAGTGGTAGGGTGAACACAAACCCCGGAGGGTGTATTTATTGGTGACACAGGTAAGTGAAACAGTATGGTGATGGTGACGGTGACGGTGCTTGTCGTGAGTGAATGTCCCTTTCTTCTTTTCCAGGTCATGGTGAAGAGTGCCCCGTGTGTCCTCTGAGGCCCGGGCTCGTCACTCACAGCGTTTCGTCTGAAAATCAAACAAGGGTAATTCACGCATCAAAGTGTAATGGAGACGTTGCTCATACTTCCGTGTTTGTGTGTCTCTTTTATATCGGTCCGGTCGTGAGCGATTTGCCTGGGCTGACGAGTTCCAGGTGGAAGTCTTTCATTCCTAGGGCGACGCTGATTGGTGCCCGCCACACTCCTAGACCTCCTGGTCCTCCATGACCCAAACTTGCTTCCAACAATGTTTCAGCCTGTCGTCCTCTCTTTAAGCAACCCCGAAGGCTCCCCCTCCCGTGACCTGTTGGAACACATCAAAGAATATGTTAGAATCACGAGAGTGGGACTCACCATCTCTCCCACTGTTCGTGGTGGCGAAGGCTGGTCTGGCTCCCCGGGATGGCCGGTGTCAGCGTCTGCGGGGTGGCTGGGCAGGTTGCGCAGCAGTGGCTAGGGCTTTCTCGAATCCCAGCCAATCGCATCCGAGGAGAACAGCTACTGGCAGTTCCTTGACCGCTCCGACCTCGACCACGTCCTTGGTGTTTTTAAATACAGTGCCCGCCACAACATCAACATTGATCAGTGACATGTAAAACACAAACGAGTCCTTAAATACAGGTGAAAACAAAACAAGGGAACGGAGGAACTAATGGGTAACCATGTCGACAGACAAGGTGGGTGGAGACAAGGTTCATAATAAGAGTCTTTTAACAAGGAACGGAGATAAAGACAAATAAACATAGTCCGGGCTGAAGTGCCCTCTGTAGGGACTAGATGGCACTTCCAACTGGGCTTGTTACAGACAGGCAGACTCAATTGTTATTGCCCACTTTCTCAAATTAACTAAAAGTTGGATGACCAAATCTAAACTAGTTTTGGCCATCAACATCCAGAGTACATTCGAATACCCAGTTGTCTTTATTAAAGGCAACGGTTTTATCTACTGTATGTTTTTGTGTGTGTATACTGTTATGACATCTTATCCTTCGCCTCATCATTCAACTCCACAGAAGAGATGAGATTTCTGGATGGGTTTTGTCATTGTGGTTAGCGGTTTCCTGCCCCCCACCCTGAGTCCTGAGCAAAACGTGGCAGTTACGAGCAGCAGGCGATTTTCTCGATGGTCACGTCTGTCTCTCTCGCAGTCAGTGTCCTCTGCCCTCAGCCGTTAACATGATTGTGTTTCTCCGGCTAGTCCTGTCAATCAGCAGCCAGAGGCAGATGGCAAGGCCTGTGGATGGAGGCAAGCAGCGGCCTGTGAGCAGCCCCACAGCTATCCCCACCCTAATGGAAACCAGAGGAGGATGGAGACATACAATTCTGATGATGCCGTGATCTCAACAGTCTGCAAACATTCCCACATCTGACATGCTCTGAAAGGAGCCTGAAGCCTTTCATTGACACTGTGGCATGATGGAGCTGTGCCAAGCCAGCATGTAGCGCTGCCAGGAATGCGTGATGGGAACTATGGCACCCAACAACATCATTTGTTCGATTGGTTAACACACTGTTATTCAGCCGTTCCCAGATTTTAGGCATCAGATATATCAGTAAATTATGACATTTATTCATAAATACCATCCAGATGGTTCATGAATTGATCTGAATTCATCTGCAAAACTGAACAAGTTGGAAACACGTGCAATAAATACGTGCAATATCAATGTTTAAAGGCTATATTAAAAGAAATCTAACAGTTTATTAAACATTATGACTACTATATTGTAGGCTTGAAATGAATAATTAGCATCATTGTCTGTATAAATAGTTATCATTTGTTTAAACATAGAGAGGAATTTTGGTGGATGCAAATATATTATGCAATATTGTAGTCATAAACATTGTTCTTTTGAAAACACTTCATTCGTTTTCTAATTAGTTAGGGTCTCTAATGATTATGTATGATGTCTACAAGTGAAGTTCATCAAATGAATACGTTTTTAAAAAGTAAATTCTCGTTAAAGTATTTAAAAATACATTCTTTATCATTTAATGAAGTTGGATTACATTAATTTTGACAGGTAGAGTGGCAGCTGCTCTCAGTGGACACTCAGTCTAAAAATGTATTTGCATTGAGGTTTAGCATGTCCTGATTTTGTGGACTTTGACAACATATTTTGTTGACTCTGGAACAACATTTTAATCCAAAAAAATTGTCCTAACCATATCCAATAATCCCTAAAATCAGATCAAATGATAGATGAATGATACTGATGGACAAGCACTAAACACTGATTGTAAGTCTAAACTTCACAGAAACTATAAACTGGGTATTCAAATCTGATTGGTTAATTAAAATGTTATTGTAGGGTTAACAAGAATTTTGACATAGGAACACATCAAACTCAAAATCAGGTTTTACTTGAAGGCTATAAAAAAGACAATTTAGAAGACATCTGGGGGAAAATAATTGGAATTTTTTAAGGAAAATGTTGTGAAATGTATTTTATTTTCATTAATTTTTAGTAATTCCAATCAAATGCACTGCATATGCATACAAAACCAATGTGTCTGCATGGCTTTCTCTAAAATCAATATGTTTTAGATGTTTGGCATCCTTGAGAAACAAAATAATATTTTACCTGCGTCAAATAGCTAACGAAAGAATTAAATTAGCAATTAAATTTATTTAGCGAAGTACAGTGTTATTTGCTTAACTTACCAGTTTTTTCTTGTTCTTGCTAATAATGGATTTGTTATGCCTTTCACAAGCCTTTTGGAGGGGTTTTTGTCTCTGCCTTGAACTCAAAAAAAGGAATATTATCTACCTTTAAATCGACAACTATGGAAGATTTTTAAAGACTTTTGAAAATTTACATTACATTTGCATGCCAGTGTGGTTAATGGCATTCCGGCGTTTCTCTAGATGAACTCAGCACTTCTGTACCTCTTCATTATATCTGAAGATCCTGTAGATTTCCATTCTTTAGATCTATAATTATCTTCCAACTGCAAAACCAGAGAATACATTGTGCTCATAAGCAGAATTCATTGTTTATAACTAATAATACAAGACAACTCTTTGTGGCCTAATGAAGATATTACTGGGAAGGAAGCTTGGTGAGATGCGTGATATGTAAAAAAAAAAAAAAAGTGGTAAAAAAATAAATAGATAATAAATAAGATAAAATAATAATAATTTGTTATTCCCTGATATCTGGATTGCCATTTTACACTAAACATATTTGAATTTCATTATAACCTCCATTATAAACCTGTGTGCAGATGTAGATAACATCTGAGTCTTCAAACTTCAAAGGACCATAAATAATGAAAAAAAAGCAGGACTTGGATGTTAAACTCTATATTAGTACCGAATCAAAAATGGCTCAGCTCAAACGAACGGCAAAGTCCTGCTTTCTGCTTCAAAAAATTGCACTATTCATAATAATACTATATTTCACTATTCATAATCATTCCTTATCCCAGTGTCATTTCTCTTCATGTATTGCTAAGATCAGCTGGTGGTACTGGTTGGTTATAGCTCCCAGTGTTTCTAGCCACTGTATGAATTCCAAATGTATCTTTATTCGGCTCATATGGACCACCTGCAGTTCATTCACTGACCGTCTGATGAATATTGCACACAAAATTGACAAGAGCTGCCAATTCAATTCAATCAGATTTACTGGCTTTGAACAGCTTCCAAAAGTTCAGTGCAGCAATTCACCTGGAAACAAAACCTTTTTACTTTGATATAGAATGAACACTTGAGGAAGTTAATAATTGCACTTGCCAAAGTTTGCCAGTTTAGAGGCATCAGATCTTTCAAAGACACTGGGAACTGGGTCTTTCCCTGGCAGTGGGTGATTCTTGGCTAGAATATAACCTGTGAAAAGTTTACACAATACTACTCTAAATGCTTTGGCATGGGTAGTCAGCAATGCACCTAGAGAGCTAAGATCCTGCAGAATTTAGTTCCAACCCTAATCAAACACACCTGAACCAGCTAATGAAGGTGTTCAGGATTACTTGAAAATCACAGGCAGGTGTGTTGAAGCAGGGGTGGAACTGAAGTCAGGAAGGTAGGACTCCAAGAGCACTACCCAAGAGCCATTCACTCCAGGAACTCAACAGTGGTTGACAGCGATAAATGCCAAACAACCAGTCATCTCAAGACCCACCTACCTTTAGTAACAAAAAATACATCTCATTGACAATGTGCCGACAGACAAGACAGTTTATTTGTGGTATGAAACAAGTCTCAGAACTCTCAGCATTTTTAAAATTAAATAAAGACAATAACAATATAAAGAGTCAAACCAAATTTTAAGTTCTTAATAAATAAATAATAAAATGGCCACCACCCATCTTGAGAAGTGTCCCCCCTCACATATACTAATGTGCCACAAACAGGAAGTTCAAATCACCAACCATTCCCATTTTAATTAAGGCGTATCAATATAAATGGCCCACCCTGTAGTTTTAAAGACTGAAGAAGTTGTTTAAAAAGCCTTTCAAAAATGTGTCTTTCTCAAGCCAACTTAAATACCATTTTGTGGCTCTTTATTGTGTTGCGACAGATCACTGTATTGCCTCAATTAAAACATGACAACCAAACATCTTTTCATATTTCCTGATACCATGAAATGAACATTAATAAACATCAGAAAGTATTTTATTTTAACCATAGAGCACACCATTTTTCAAGTTTAAGTCCACCAAAGTTAATCTTCTCTCCTGCCTGACCTGTGTTAGAATGGCTACTGTGCATGCACATTTACATATTTTCAAAACCAATAATATAACGTAAGCTATAAAAATGGTTTAAAAAAAAAAGAGCATGGCCTCATAGTTGGCCAGGTTTTCTGGTACACAAAACAAGTATTTTAAAGGAATTCCTAGGTGTATAACCATTACTGTGTCAGCCAGTAACCTCAGCTCATATTTATATTTAGTTATATTGAAAGAAAACTTTAATTCAGTCAATCTTGTACCCCATATGGATAACATGGATTTCTATTGAGAACAGCTGTACTTGTCATCCAAATGGTGAAAAGCAATGGTGGCATAGATCTATATAGACACCCCAGTTGGACCACTCCAGGCACGTAGATGCGGCCAACATCTTGGAACGGTGAACTTGATGTCATTCTGTCATGATGTAGAGATGAGGAGGCGGTGCAGATTCAAACGCAACATGTTTATTTAAAAAGACGGAATGAAACAGACAGGGTGGATCGCCAGCAAACAGGGTTGACAGAAGCAGAGACATGCGAATAGTCACAAGCGTAGCGTAGGTCAGAATCACAGCGAACAAAGTCCAGGGGGTGAGACAAAGGCACTAATTCAAAAGCAGGCAAGGTCGGCAACAGTAAATCCAATACACAGGGAAAACAGGGAAAAAAAGACAGCGAGAATCCAAGAACGAGATAACTTCAACTGAAATACAAACAACAAACCATGAATACATAAAGATATCCAGGGATTTAAATACACATTATGGTTAGGCTACTGGGTGGAGACTTGAATGAAACACTATGACAACGAACGAGATGGGCGGAGACATGAATTAGAAACCATAACGACGGACAAGATGGGCCGAGACATGAGTTCATTTGAAAAAAGTCCAGACATGAAAACAAAGACAGAAACACAAAAAGTTTGTTTGGCGCTGGAGTGCCATCCAGCAGTCTAAGCTGGCACATCCAGCTTGATCATCACACATTCTGCATACTGTAGGTTCACAGAGAGCCATTAAGACGTTGCATGCCATTTTGCAGCATCTTTCGAATATTCAGAATCTACTATGGTGAAGTCAAGACTGCTACAATATGCTGGTTGCTTATGTATAACGGCCCATAGAAAGAGTTACTGATGAGGCATCTACGTATATATCTATGAATGGTGGCAAATAATATCCCAGCCTGATCTCACAGAATTCTGTGTAATGTCCACAGACTCTTAACTCAAAATTGTATGTTGGTATCATGGAATCATCAAAAATTCTGTGATGGGCTCACAGAAAATATTACAATGTAAGCCAGTGACAGGTATCAGCCATGATTCACGCACGGATAACTGGATTCAAATATTAGGGTTATGATATTGTCATTATTGGATATGTATTGGGGTGTGATCATTTTTCACTGTAAACAGTTACAACAGTTTTATTTATATTACTTTATTTATACATTTATGAACATGTAACACAACACCTGACCCTAAACCTACCATCTGTTAATACAACATAAGATAAACTCATGTCTTACTTGGCAAAATCACAGCGACTGTCCGCCATGGCTCATCTATGCTGCAACTGCTGCTTTTTGCACAAATTAAAAAAAAATACAGCCAGGAGAATCCTTACGTCAGCCTTGGTTTTACAAATTTTATTGGCTCTTGTGTGTCTTGTGAGTGATCGTGTCGTGCTGTTGTGAAATACTATTCGCTTTTGTATGTCTTGTGATCGATTGTGTCATTCTACCGGAGTGAGCATGTTAACAGCTGGATCATTTCAGCGACTAAAACCTTGTATTTTACTTACAAGTCGAGTGTCTCTTTTTTACTTCTTCTTCGCATAAAGACTTTGAATGGCTTCAGAAAAACTTGAAATGCAACAAAACTTGTTTCTAATGTTTTTATGGTCAGTTTATGCAATGAATATGTTCAGAAGTAGGTAGGTTTAGGGTAAAGGTGGGGTTAGGTCCTACAATGAAAGTATAGATGAAAATGAATCCGGTGCGTGGATCAGGGCTGATGCCTGTCACTGACTTACATTGTTAACTCTTCCATGAGCCCATCGCAGAATTTTTGGTGATTCTGTGACTCTAATTGTGTAACACAATAGATCAGAGTCTTGCCCAGATTCAGATAGCGTTGATTAATAAAGCAGAGCGCTTAACTTTGTGTGGGTAAACATACTTTGTAACCTACACTTACATTTCTCTGTTGGATCAATAATTCATTGCCAGCGATGATTCTTTCATGAGACTTGCTGCACATTATTCATGCTGGGCTGCAGAAAGTAGGACACATATAGACTGAGTGAGCTAGTGCTGCTAGCATAAGGATGAGAGTATCGCTGGAAACTCACAGGCTTCAATCGAGGGGGAAGGGTGCACACTCCAAGACGTCTAAATTAGAGAGTTAGCAGGTTTGTGGTTGACACAAAGATCGAGCAGGGTAGCTGGAGAACCTTGGTGGCCTACATTTGCGGTACAACCTGAGCCAGGAAGAGGAATTGACTGTGTGTGGGATGAAGACATCTCAGGTGTTGAATAAATGTTCAGGCAGCAGTTTTCTTTGCTGTCGTTAGCTCAAGGGCAGTGTGTGTTCAGGAAAGGTAACAGCGCACACATCGTGCTGTGAGAGGTGATTCTCGGGAGGGAGTGAGTGTACGATGGAAAGAGAAAGAGAGAGAGAGAGAGACCGAGTGATAGGATGTGATGTTTTTGGGCTGTAACAAGTGTCAGAAACCATCTGGTTTTAAAGTCGGTGGCGCAAGATGCTGGTGTGGAGAAATAATATATAACAACCCAGAACCACAGTAGGGGCAAACATTTATGCAGCATTTCTGGTTCCATTGACATTAAACAGATGACACAGGAAGACAGCCTAACAGAATGCATTGACATTCCAGAGGCATTATTTTGTTGGGGCCTCACAGAGGCCGTGTAATTGTTGCTGTACAGTACGTAGTCTGAATTACAATAACCATGTGCTTATTGTTGTGAATTTACTTTGTGTTCCTCTAGACCAGATGGCACGCCCACAGTCTGTTCACTGCCACCTTGTGCATACAACCAACACAGCATGGCAAGAGGTTGTGGAAAATCGCAAGCTCCAATCGGATTGGCAGACTCACTGTTTAATGGCATCAGTGGTTCCAGAAAGGTCTATTAACGTTTTTGAAACCTCATAGTCAGTGTTCTTCAGACAAAGAAAAAACTCTGGTTCTTCTTTAGAAGGTTCTTTTGTACAGTTGTTCTCAATTGCAGTCCAAATTGTGTTTGTCTTTTTGATCCTTCATTTTTAAGAGTATCCTATGCGACACTTATCATTATGATTATTATTATTTATTTATTTTTTTTTTTTACTTTATTTACCGGTTGAACATTACTTTTTTTTTATTTACAAGTATTTTACTTTATTTATTTATTTATTTGTTTATTTATGGCATCTATTATATCTATTAAAATATCTGTTAATATCTTAATTTGTCTTCATGGGTTTTCAGGAGTCTTTTGTGCCTATGTAGCCGGCCAATTTACCAAATTATAACGGTTGTTAGCAAATAACAACAATTATACTGTACATCTAAGTATATCCATCCTTACACAGTAGAGATACATTATATACAACATAGCATCACAATTTCCTGTTTTGAAACATGTAGCTATATTATAACCCATTTCTTTATATAAAGTTCCATGTATATGTCCAGCTTTATCCACATGCATTGTGGATAAAGCAAGTATTCTTACATAGGGTGATATATACTATAGAGCACTTCAATAGCTAGATCGCTTGTATGTATGTAACAATAGTATTGTGCCAATGTAATAGTTGAAAAATCAACTATATGACATGAAGATTAGATATTATAAACATTAATGTCATGATTTTCCGTAAAGCTCCATTTAAACAGTGATTATTGTGAAAATAGCAATGCAAATAAATTTGGCTTTACTTTATGGCCTGAGTAAATACAATGTGGACCAGCCTTCTGGTTATGTTATATAGTACTACTGAAGGTCCTACTGTCAGAACTTGAATCCTCATAGCTAGTAGTTTCTTTCAAAATCACATAACTGTACAGTGTATGAAGTTGTGAGACACTTATGTTGTCTTTGTTTCAGCTGTAATAACGGATGGTTATATTCTAGTAGTCCATTTAGAGCTGAAAGGGCAGTAGGATGTACTGACCTTTCTTACACTAATGGTGATTTCTCTCTCTCTCTCTCTCTCTCTCTCTCTCTCTCTCTCTCTCTCTCTTTTACTCTCTCTCTCTCTCTCTGTCTGACAAACACTCAGTGGAGTGCATCTGTTCCCAGGGGTTCAGAGTCCACAGGAAGTGCCCTTAGAAACACGCTCTCTGCCAATGAAAGTGAAGAAATGTGTTTCACAGGTGAGAAACACTTGAGATTAGTCTGCCTGATTGTTGGGAAGAAACACAATGTTTAGAGTTTCCCATGTGTGGTGTAGTGTGGGCTATTGTTAGCACACCTGCACTTTGTTGTCAGGGAGTGTTGTTTTGTTCTTTTCCTCACCTCATTAATGGAAAGGATCAGGACGTTTTCATTCTTATCTATATTTCATGTGGTGTTCATTGTGGTTCAAACACAGTTTATCACATGTGTTCTGCGATAAAGTGTCCCAAGTCTGGTTTATGCATAGTATGACAATTTAATATCATGTTGCTTGTAAAGTATCCAATTATGAGCAGTTGTTGGAGTGTGACAGAATAATCTTATAATGAATATTTATTTATTTATTTTTAAGTTTGGTGGATTCTCCCTAAAAAAACCTCTAATAAAACAATGTTCACCAGAACTTCAATAATTATAATAATATTAATAAAACGTATAGCACTATAATGTGGTGAACCACATTTTACATAAAACTATTACCATTGATTCTTGAGCAGCAAATCAGCACATTAAAATGATTTCTGAAGGATCATGTGACACTAAGACTGGAGTAATGGTGTTGAAAATTCAGCATTGCATTGCAGAAATAAATTATATTTGATTATATATTCACATAACATGCAGTTATTATAAATTGTAATAATATTTTACAATATTGCTGTTTTGTCATGTAAATGCTGCCTCTGTGAATATAAAAGAATGGTCTGGTCTGTTATTCACTCAGAGATATTGCGTTAGAAAAGTGTTTATGTAATTATTTTTCAAAGTATTTTTAGCGCATTTAAACTCATTCATGCCTCATACAATATTACATTTTACTATAGTTTACAATAGCAAACAGTTGAGATTATATTTCAAAATATTACTGTTTGACTTTAATCAAATATATTCCACCTTGGCAAGTATGAAATGCTTCTTCATTGACCTTTTGAACAATTGTTTTTATCTTTATAATCACTGTACTCACAGTAAAGTTCCAATGACCACTGTTATTTAGTTTTACAGCATTTTACAGTGAAACCATTTGTGTTATCTTCCCAAACATGGTACGGTCTACAAGATCTCTACCAACCTTGTTAGTGTGGTACATCATGTTTGCAGCGCCTCCCAGAAAACAAAGCCATAAAAACAAAGGAAGTATCAGTTTGTCATGATCAGATTACTCTTATAACATTTACAAGATGATAACAATCGTCTCCATATCGACATGCACTCAGACAGTCTGATGAGAGGGAGTATATTATATGATGAAATAATTATTTTCATAAACAAATTACTCCCTTGAAATGGATACGGTGGCAAAGCAAAGTGGAGAGTTCACTTTTACTGTAACTGCCTGTCTATCTCATTACAAAAGTATATATTTATATGTATGAACATATTATAAGGTAAAATAGACTTTATCCACTCTGATAAGCCTATTAAGCTGATTTCTGCTTACCTTTTTTATTCTGTGGCACACCAAAGCAATTTTTGCTCTTTGTAATCTTGTTTTTTTTTTGCCTGAGGACAAGTTCAAAGTTTTCTCCTAAAGCTCCATTTATCACCATGTCTACTTTAGAGGTCAGAGAGCCCTTCAGAAAGAAAACACCCCTCCCCAATGATACACTATGAGGTAATGGATCATTTGAAGGCAAAAGTCGAACTCCCTGTCAAAGATTTCCAGAGGTATTTGTTAGATAAGAAGTCTGTATGGTCATTAGCACATTACAGCGTGATGCAATCACACACCTGTGATGATAGACAGATTCAAAGAGCCGTATAACAAGCTCACTGTAGACAAGCTTTTTCAGGATCACTAGCATGTCTTTTCTTATGTATGAATGTCTAATCATAAATCAGCTGTCCTGTTGAGATGCTTGATGAATACAGATCCTGACCTTTTTCATACGTGTCTATAGAAGTGCAGAGAGTCTGGTTATCATTTTCACGCCTCATTGGACTTCAAGGAGAAATTTCATCCCATTTCCATTCATTACAGAGCAATTGAAGCATTAGAACCGGTCTGTACACATTTTACTGTGGCCAAAAAAAAAAATTAAACAATAAAATAAAATAAAAAATAAATAATAATAGTAATAGTAATAATATTAATAATAATTTTGAAAATTAAAAATTTATAAGTAAAATTATATAAAGACCTTCATTATTATATTGTCATTGCAAAAAAAAAAAAAAAAAAAAGGCTCAGCAAAATGAGATTTACAAAACTGCTACCAACTTATGGGCAAAAAGCATTTTGATACAGTTGCATAAAATGCATATGAATATCCTTTGTTACTATTCTCTATCTCCCAATAGTATGTCTAAAATAATATTTAAATGGTTTGCTCTTTCATTTTAAAGCATATAATTAAATGCAGTACAGTGCAAATGTTTCTCAATTAGATTTGATATTTACCTTTAAAAAAAATTTTTTTCTGAAGAATCACGCAAAGATAATCAAGTAAACCAAAGCTGTTTTAGTTAAGCAAATATCTATTGCGAAAGGTTTACTAACAATATGAAAGTTGTTTATTTAATAATAATTGACTAATAATGTATAATTTACGTAATAAATCATTATTTAATAAATAAATAAATCACAAGCAAAAAAAAAAAAACAGAAGTTGTAGCAAAATGCATTTCGTACAGATCGTACAACAGATCTTTTGTTTGTTTGTTTTGATAATTTTGACACAGTATAGGCTTTATTAGGTTAAAAAACCTTCTTCTAACCCACTTCATATCCCAAAGAATAACTGTATAACTATAAGTCATCTAGGTTAACTCAAAATACTGTTGTTTATCTAAAAAACCCCACCCAGCCCAACTCGTGGCATTCATTTGGAGCAATGACTAATATATATGCGTTCAATGCCGCTCACAAACAATTACAAAATACTGCCCTATAAAATAAAATAAAAAAAATAAACCTCCATTTTTCCATCCATATTGTTTAATGTCCTGCCTCAAATAAATAATTCCATGCACAATAAAGTCGATCTAATTTTCAGAGGCCTGCAGCTGAACTTTAGATGTGTGTAACAGGATTCGGCCGTCTGCGGCAGGCTAATCACCTCACTGTGGAAGCAGGCGGTCACATGGGGAGAAAATGCCTTTGATGTCCTGCGTGCGCATCGGGGTCAATTGGCATCACACTCCCACAATTCTCTGCTAGTCCAAATGGCAAAGCTGGTGAACACACAGCAATTCAGCCTTTCGCTTTTAATAAAGCTGTCAGCGATGACACAGCCGGCCGGGTCTGTGTGTGTGTGTGTGTGAGTGCATAACTTCTTCCTCTCTCTCTCTCTCTCTCTCTCTCTCTCTCTTTCTCTTTCTATCTCTCTTTATTCCTGCGATTGGGAAGAGGGGGATTATGGAGATGATTCTGTGCATTGTTATAGACTTGGGAGCATTGTCTTTTTTCCTCACAGAGCAGTCTGCAGCTTTCGCCCAGTATCATAAATGCCTGCACTGATGAGCTGTCTCTTTGGGGTAAAAAAAACACCTAACAAAGCTATTTTAGCTCAGCTGTTAACTAGATGTGGCAGGCTTTGGCAGGAGGAAACCGTGGCATTTTTTTCCAACTCTATTTCTTTTTGCCCTTTCAAGTTTTAATTGCCCTTGCCCTGCCAAGTGCAGCCAGATCCTGTGCCAGTGTCACAAAAATAGCAATTACACAGCATGTACATGGCATTTTGCATATCATTTTAAATAATCTAAGGTTTTTTTTTTTTTTTTTTTGTAGATGCTAAAAATGGATGGATTACAAAAATCACATAATCACATATAATGATGAAACAAATCATGACTTATAAATATAGTAAAAGATATGAGATATTATGTTTGAAAAAAATATTTAATTTCTAAAGCATATTTGGTCATATATTTATTTGTTGGCAGATTTTCATTATTTTTATTAAACATTTTACATTTTTTACACTTTATAACTACTATATATATTTTTTTTTTATTTTTTTTACACTTTATTAAACATTGTTATACATTATTTTCATTATTATTGCAAAACTTTTTTAGAATTTTGCTTAACTACGTTAGTTAACATAAATTCCAATAACAATACATTTTTCTATATTTCTAAATTGTTTAAATATGCAGTGTGGTGATTTAGTAAGCAGAAGTGCATACAACCATTTCATAATAGTCATAATAATAAAAAGAAGAAATTTATAACATAAAATTTGCTAGATTTTTTTTTATGGTATTACTGAAGCAATTTTAAAAGTGTCTTGGGTTTAATAAAATAATATATTAATATAAACATGATATAATTATAATACAGTGTTAATAATGCATTTATTACATAGTTATAAGTGGTAATACCATCAATAAGTTTACTGTTTATAGGTCCAACCAGTGGTGCTTCATAATCCATATGCCACTAATGACATTGTAAGTATTTTGACAGGCTAAACCGTTATGCAAAGCAATGATGAATACTCTCATCATCTAAGTCTCCTCATGTTT
Source organism: Enteromius afrohamiltoni (assembly GCA_034779775.1). Classification (NCBI taxonomy): domain Eukaryota; kingdom Metazoa; phylum Chordata; class Actinopteri; order Cypriniformes; family Cyprinidae; genus Enteromius; species Enteromius afrohamiltoni. The sequence continues at coordinate 1,640,258 of JAUYWG010000044.1, forward strand.
CCAAATCCCTGAGGTTCAATCAGTGTTGTGGGTCGTGTGATTAGAAGAGTCATACGCATGTGTAACCTCAACAGCCGCACACACTTTCAACCTCAGGTTGTTTGTCTGTACTGTAGCAGAAACAAACACAGACCAACCACAGTAACCCGGATTCAAGTGTTGGTGGTACCTAGGGTAGAAAAGTCAGAAGCGGTGCGGTGTACTATTGGGATGTTTCTTAGTAAGACATACAGTATTCACACACACTAACAGACGGGCTTGCCTTTTTAACATCCCACTGGTCTCCTCCCCCTCTCTTTGGACTAAGAAGATTTGTGGTTCAGACAGCTGGGTATGGCAGTTCATGGCCCAAACCAACCCTCCTCAGCATTTACCAGCAACCCCAGACGCGTCTCTGAGTAATTATCAGTTGATAGATTGGGATGATATGCAAATATCTGCCCACATCTGTGATGAATGAACTTTATAGCTACATTTTGGAAATGTAATTTATAATGATGCTACAATTCCTGCACACGAGATTTCATAGTGTCTTTGCGACCAAATGCATATGCGAGTCATATATGATTATTCACAGTCACTGGTTCAGAGATAACACACTGAGTGCTGTCTACATCTATTATTCATTCCCACTCTACACATGTTGTTTATGATGAGTTTAATTAAAGACAGAATGTCTTTGTGGCATTCTTTCAGAATAATGAAGCTCTGAATGACCCTTATATTAGATGTGTGCCTGGCAGTTTTGGGGATTTTCACCTTTGAACTAAAGTGCTTGTCTACATTACAACATTTTCACCTTTGAACTAAAGCACTTATCTACATTACAACATATTGTATTTATTCATTCATTTTTATTTTTTTGCAGGTGCATTGTCTATTGTCAGTAGTGTAACAGTGTCTGAAGAACTGCTCACACCAAAGTCACTGTCAAACCAAGCAGGTTTTTGTTGATCAACTCAAAAAGTCATGCGAACAAGTCACTTTAAAGCTGAACCTATTGTGAAATCTTCACTGGGAAAAGTTTCCAACTGAAATGAATGGATTTTACCTGCAAAATGTCACTAAGCCATGGTAAATGTTATGCACAACACTTGAGAAGACTGGAAATTCTGAGCATAACAACTTGGTCTCATAAGAAAAATAAAAAAATTGTCAATGTTGTGTGGATGCATATGATTTGGCTTGTACTAAAACATTTTATTTTGAGAATAAAAGTAAGCATTTGTAGATCTCTTTGGATAAAAGCTTCTGCTAAATCGACTAAAAGTAAATGCATGAAAGTCTACATTTAAACTTAACTTTCAGTTGAGGATGAAAAGATCATACACAATGTACAAATGCACTTATTCACCACCATTTCACCAAACATATATCGTTTCAAATTGACGAGTGTGTTATCTATAACTTAATATTTAATGTGAAAATATGGCAATGGAAGAGATCAATAGACTTTAATAGATAGAACAGCTAACAGACACCAACCCAAACAAAAGATGCCACAAAAATATGTATTTAAAGTTTAATCCAAAATAGATATAACATTTGCTATTGACTATAGACCCATGTACTGAATAGAAGAAATCTAATAGAACAAATATGCATCATGAGGTCATGTGGTTTGAGTAGTTTGATAGCTTTAGTGTTTTATAACGTCATAGTAAGATCTCAGCCGAACCTCACCATGGGGGGTTAAGCCTTTCACCCACAATCCCCACAGCAAGTGGGATTTTGCAAATTGTATTTGATAGCACAGCACACAGGGTTAACTTGTAATGAAGAATCAAGTTCTGCAATTAAATAATGAAAGTAAGCATTCAGAATTAGCATTTGAGATGGAAATAGCATCTTTGGATGCGAGTGAACTGCAGCTGGCAGTGGTGTCAAACAGAGACTTGGTGTAGCAGACGTCTGGTCTGTTTCTCCTCTGTAGCAGCTCGTATGCAGCTCACACACTCACCATATGCTTGAGTTTCACAGTGTTACCTCAGAAGCCTCCAACATGCTCAAGGACCAGCTTAAAACATGTTGCCATGGATTACTCTCAATATCTTTTTCAGTTTATATTGAGATGTAGGTAAAGACTCGCTCACTGGCTGTAGTAATCTCAAATTAAAGCAATGAATATTTAATTTTGCAAGGAAATTTTCGGTAGATTTTTAATGTAAGGCTTATTAGCAATAAGGCAAGCATCACTATTACTCAGAGTTGTTTTCTCTAAGGAGAGACTCCCTTGAGCTCATTGCAGGGTTCAGGAACAAGAAATATATTGGAAACTACATGTACATATTAAGAAAAGAATGAAAGTATTTAAAAGGGGAATTTTCATTTTTATTCAGAAATGAAAATTGCGAAATATAAACTTAATTGTGAACAAAATTGTGATTTGGAATTGTGAGATATACATTTAGAATTATGAGAGTAAACTGGGAAATGTGAGACTAAACTCAAAATTATTGGACATATATTTGGAATTATGAAAGGTAAACTTGGAATTGTGGGTTTCAAATTTAAAATTGTGAGATTTAAACTCAAAATTTTGTGATATCCATTTGGAATTTTGAAATGTAAACTTTCGAATTGTGAGACATGAACTTGAAATTATTGTATTTAAACTTAAAACTGTAAATGTGAACTTGGAATTTTGAAATATAAACAGAATTGTGACATTTAAACTTAGAAATTGTGTTTTTGAGTTTTATACTCTGAAATATATACATTGAGATGTAAACTTAAAATTGTGAGAACTCTGATAAACTGAGATTTTTACCATTCCATGTTGGAAACTGCTGGAAATGCCTCTATAGTTTACTCTTAAGGTCTGATAATGTCAAGAATGCTAATATAGCCATGATTAAATAAAAGTTTAGATTTGCATGTATACTGTGAAAAGGCCCCTGTGTTCAGTAAGCCATATCTCAGCAGTGCTTTAAAAACTGCTCATAACTGCATAGCAGTATTGAAAAATCATTTAGATCTCTTTAGCAACACCCTGGAAACCACAAACAGTCTAGCACAATGGCAGCAACTTTGGTCAACCAACAATCTTGTTTCAGAGTAATTTCATGAAGTAATTCACTCAGTTTCATTTAAAGACTAAGTCACCCTTGGAAATGGGATGTTTTTGAAAGCTTCCAAACTGCTTTTGTTTTCATTGTTAGTGAAATCATGTGTAACAATGAGGTGATCAATCACTGTTATTCTTCACTGTCACACTGTCAAGCTCTTTGAATAGAAGCGAGAAAAACTCTGGCAGTGGCCAGTGACCAGTGACTCATGTCTGGACAATACAGACACAATGGAAGTGAAATGCACAATTAGGAACTTCAGCGCCACTTGCCAAGTTTACAAAAGTAAGGAGTACAGATAGTAATCAAGGGTGCGTTTCCAGAACAACGATGTAACTCGCTGATTAACCACCATAGTACGATGCATTGTTTTGGAAATGAACTAGCTACACACGACTGTTTCCCGAACACGTTCGCATCGCTGTTGCTCTAACCACATTAGTTCAACAACGTAGGGCCATTGTTAATGACGTCACATGCATGTGGTGGAGGAATAACTTACGCTATTTAACTAATTAGAGATCTCCAAGATGCTGCTGGATTGAACATGACACTTATTGACTAATTTGATATTTTTGTTCACTGTCATTTTGGTTTATTTGATCTTTGGATCATCGTGGGTTCCCTCTTACGTCATACTCCGAGGATCCCTTAGCCTTTTTTGCGCATGCGCACTCTTCAAAAATAGCATTTAGAACAGACATGCAAAAATACATAATTAAAACGCATTTTATATTTAGATAGAATGTAAGATAAAGATAGTAATGTATGTTAGTTTGCTTCTTTTGCCCAAGAGCATATTTTTTAAAGCCCATACATATATCTTACTAACAAGAAACTATGCTTCTAACCACAGGCCCAGCGCTGTAGTTCAAACCACAAGCGTTTGTGACGTTGACTGCGAATGTTCGTTTGAGCTATGCTTTCGGGAAACACAGAATCGTTGAACTATGCTGATAACGATGGAACTTGCGATCACTGTAGGCTAACAATGCCTTTGGGAAACGCACCCCAGAATAGTATTGTCTGTAACTCACAAATTTAGAGTTCAGAGTAGGTTTAGAGTTGACAAAACTAAAGACATCAAAACAGGTTTTGATCAGGTTCAGCACGTTCACAACCAGTTCTTTGCCAATTCAGAGTTTGATCCAGAGTTTATTAATGACTCTGAAGCACATGCAGTAAAATATGGAGAGCATTGGTTTGATTCGCTGCTCGTCTGAGAGATATAGTCAATTAAAACTAAAACAGAAGGAAGCCTGAAGTGCTCCAAAATGTTAACCAGTGCAGTGATGTTGGTTTTTAAAAAAAATACAATAGACCAACACCAGAAAAGGTATTTGCTTCAGTCTTAAAGTCTTTGTTTTCAGAATTGATTTAATACACTTTTCTCACAATTTGAGTAAAATTACTAAAATAAGAAGACATTCTAATTTATTGAGATGCACCTCTTTATATACTTGACGGCAATGTAATCACAAAACGCTTTTAGTGTTTAAAATGGTTCTGTGAAATGCTCTCTTATGCTGAACCATATTATAGTTAGGATTTTGTCGGTCATGACTACCCACTGGCTTCTGAGTCACCCTCTGCATACCACAATGCACCAGTGTGCTGCTCTCAGACTGTGCGCTGACTCTCAAAATGTTCCTCTTCCTGTACTTTTGTCCACGTCCTCGCTCTCTTTAATGCCAGAACACGATTATTAGTAGCGACAGCTCAGCTGTGTCTGCCCAAACCGAGCCTCCCCTCTGAGTGCAGCGGCAAAGACCCTGCTGCTTCAGGATCACACAGGTCTGGGCTGTTCACTCTTTCATTTAGAAGTGGCAGCTTGTTCATTTTAAACAAGCTATAACTAGACCTGCAGGAAATCTGTGCATGAAGTACTCTCTTTGTGCATTTTACCCAAACGTATAACCCATCTATTTCCAGTTGTTTTTTTTCGTCATTTGTGTTGCTTGTTAAAACAAGCCTCGCTGAGATTATTGGATATTTACATGTCTTGGCATATCCATTCCAGCACCACAAAGGATGCAGTTAAACACTGAAGGAAGGATTTAATACTCTGGAGTGACTTTTGGCAGCTTATAAACAGCAGCAACCGCCTATCAATGACTCAGCGGTGCATAGGTGTGCTCGGAAATCCAGTGTGAACACCTTAAATTAGACAGATTGTCTTTAATACATTTAATCGGATTTAAAGACTTTTCAGAGGTTTGGACCTTGTTTTTATTGTGCTCTGCTCCTTATCTAGACATTTAGTATCGATCCTGACCATGATTTTGTGATGTCACATGCAACCGAGACAGTGGTGTTGTCATGGATATATACCAACACTTTCCTTCAGCTGATTTTGTTGACATCTAAAGACAAAGCCTTGGCTGTGTTTCTTCAGCTTGTCGTTTTGAACTCAGGAGGAGCTGGGTCTGATGTCGGCTGCTGAATTTCTCTGAGCGTCTGGTGAATGAGGACAAGCACTGAGGAGCGTGGGATGTGTCGGGAGGGCACGGCACGGGGATATGTATAATCATGCAGATGAAAGAGATTGAGCTGCAGTCATTGAGACACATTTATCTTGTGGGTGGAAGTGCTGCTTCGGCTTAAATTTGGATTTTAAGAATGCAGTAAAAAATTGAGTGATGGAAAAAAAGGCCATGTGAGCTTAAATCACATTTGCTTTGTGAATAAAGTGTTGCTTTTGGAAATCTTCACAGTTTTATGTTGTGAAAGCTTGATGTTTTTTTCTTTCAGCCAAATTATCAGACATTATTTAAAAAAAAAAAGTTAATTATATATATATATATATATATATATATATAAATATATATATGTGTGTATATGTGTGTATATATATAGAGTTTTATAAATAAATAAATAAGATTATCCTAAAAGTCATTTAATGTACATAGATGTACATGTATACAATATTATTGGCACATTTTTTCTCACACATTATTCCAGCTGTTTATATTTTTTTGAGATAGATAGATAGATAGATAGATATAAACTGATAGAAGGATGGAAGGATGGATAGAGAGAGAGAGAGAGAGAGAGAGAGAGAGAGAAAGAGAGATTAATACATTGGTAGATCAACAGAAAAATCAATAGACGGATGGATGAATAGATTCATCAACTTATAAATAGATTAAATGTCTAATTAAAATGAATTTGACTTATAGAATTACAACGCATTAAGATTTATGATGCTATGTTTACAGCACAGAATATACTGCGTTACTGTCTTCCATCTTTACCTTAATACATGCATATTATATGTGGTATTGTATACATGCCTAATAGAAAGTGTTGCTTCATTACTCGTATTAAGGAAATGGCAGCGTGATATCAATCCAACACAATCGGCATCATTTACGTTTTACACAAAGTGCGCATAGCTGTCATTTTTTAGCACGATTCGTCTGACTTACACCTTCATTAGTCTGGATGAGTCTGGTGTCATGAGCAGTCATTGATGTCTATTGGAAAGCTGTAATCGTTTACTCCTCCTCCTCACGCTGTCGGCTGTGCGGGTGTCTGACAGCTTCGCGATTCTCAAACAGGAGCTTCAGCACTCACCGCTCTCCGCTCAAATGTGCTTTTATTCCTGCGTAACTACGTTCCGCGCTCCTCATGTCCTCCGTAACTCTCTCAGGATCGTTTCGGTGCTGATGTGAGTCCAGTACTTTCATTCATTTGGCACGTTTCTTCAGTCGATGAGCATGCGTTCACGGTGGAGTTACATCGCCTGGATTTGCGTCTTCAGCCTTGGCGCGATCAGGACTTTCTGCATTCCCGGTAATGAAGGTAAGACGCGGGATCCGGGAACGGTGTTGTTTGCAGGGATTGATGGTTGACACTCGCTGGATTTCTCCAGTACAGTTCTGGAAATAAAGGTTGAGCGAAGAACGAACGCTTTTCAGATCAAGAACCGTTTTTGGCTCCACACGCTTCCTGTGTTGCTATACGGGTGTTTGGAGACTAAAACCAAAGTTTTTAATGATAAATGAACGATTCCTTTGATCTGAGCGTTAGTTTCGGAGTTGTATTTTTAATGATAAGAAAATATTTTTTAGAAGTTGTTAGTAGAACTTAAAAATGTTCTAAAATGGCGAAACTGTTTGGTTATAAATAACACATATATAATATAACACATATATGGCAAAACATACAAAGCAAGTATAGATGCATCAAAAACTTATCAGATCTTATCTAGAACGTTTTATAGTTATATAGGACTTGCACTGCTCTGTGTTCTCAGAAATGTTCTCCACACAGCATTAAATATCATATGTGAAGCATTACATAATGTATTAGTTATATAGCCAACAATGATTTCAAATCAAACCATTTAATGGAGCAGAAGTTCCAGTGAAGATCTCCAAACTCAGGATTCTAAACATCTCAATTCATTATTGCACACTGAAAACATGAATTCATAGAGCATACGGTGAATCGCTTCATTGCCTTTGAACATGTTCATTGGATCCCTTTAAAGCTTTTATGAACTGTATTGTTCAGTAAGAACATCTATTCACAATCACAGATTAGATAAGAATAATCACTATTCAATAAAGCTCAACCGTCAAGCTTTACAAGAGTCAGTGGTCTATTAAATACCTGTTGTAGCATAATCTTTCAAGACACAGACATCAGATGAAATGTGATGCCTATAATTATGATTTCTAAAGCGCACACAAACAAAGAAATATGATGAACTTCAATAAATGTTTTAAATGAAGCTTCGAAGATTAAATCTGGTTACTAAAATATATCTGACCACAATGGCACTTTTGGTAAAAAATATGACGTCTTTTTTTTTTTTGTGAGAGCTGAAATGTACACGTGGGATACTGCATTTGCATTAGAGGCGTAAAGACAAAGGGAACACAGACACGGCTTCATCAAAGTTCCCTAAATTTGCTTTGTAGTGGTCAGACAACAGCAGGGACCGACTACAAATCATATTGCATATTTTACAGCTTTATTTCCCAGGATACAAAACTGCACTCCTGTGAAACCCTTTCAAGTTACTGGACGTTTTAACTGGCATACATAAAATAAATTTAAAAAAAGATTTCACCCGGTGATACCATGGGAAATGTCAACAAATTATCCGCGGGTGAAATCGATGTGTTACAATTTATCACTCGAGCTGAAGTGCGCAGACTATAGAATATGTAAATATTCTAATGAGCAGAAGTCAGCATATGGATAGTGCAATGACAAGTGTGAGGATGAGTTGATTGATTGTACGCTGATGATGGCACAATAAAAATGAGAGCAGGATGGGGGAGGGCGCTCGGGTGCCTACACAGACTGGCACAATGGCCCAGCAGACGCACAAGGACAACGGCCACTCCAAAATCACAATAGCGACAACTCAACAAGAATCTCAACAAACCTGTCGATTCCGAGAACTCGCGACTTGCCATCAACTGTAATCTGTAATGCACCTGCAAATGAACATTTACGATATTTGCAGTTACAGTACCATCAGACTGTTTAACCTTGAGTATTCAGAAAGGCAATAAGTCAGAATATTTACTTTGAACACTGATATGTTTTGCTTTTTACAGGTTTTAAAATGTATTTTCCCTCCTGAAGTTCGATTTCCACATATTGCACCTCTTTCGACGTTTATATTTGCCTAAGGATGGACATAACCTCTCTTTTATCTAGTTCAGAACTGTATTTCTTCCTGCTAATTAGATTTATGCGATTCTCCCCAGGATATTTTTCAGTTTAAGTAGGACAATGTACATCAATGTCTGTCATTCAAAAGCAACACATTTAGACCTCATTTAGAGACGTTTAAATAGGACACAAGCGGATCAAATGCGTTTTAGTGTTCCCACAAATCATTATCAAATTTGAGGTTACATAATATTTAGGATCAATAACCATTTTGTGCATCCATCTGGGAATAAAGTGCAAAAATGATCTCAAATATGTACTTTATTTTCTGTAGTTTTGATGAACTAGTTACCCTTTACACATTCTTTTTTAGCACCATTGTGGCATTTTGTTGGTGTCTTACTCATTAGCTTGTTGTTTTGATTCCCGAAATGATATTGCTATTGTGAGTCATCTCACACATGCTAAACAGTCTCACCACACAACCTTTGATCAACACAAGGTCAAATTAAAATTCAGCCCTGATCAGACTGTGAATGTAAAGGTCATCTAATTAGCTGTGGCGGTACTCATTCGTAAAAGGTTCCAGCAGATAAAAAATATTCTGTGACCTACTCTGGGTATCAAACACTGGCACAATAATCTAGAAAGAATGGCTTTTTTAATAGACATCTTACATAGAATGTGCACTCAATTTAACCAAGGGCAAAGATTATAGAACAGATATTATTCCACGTTATTTAATATTTTCTACAGGGTATTTTCAAAAGATTGTCTGCATTGTTCTGAAACAATTAGATCAGTATCGCAACAAACCCATTTGTTGTAATCTCATTAGTTTTTTGCATGTGTTTAGATGCAAAAGATTTTCTGACTGGGATTGATTTTCCAGGGCATTTAAAGCACTATTTACTTTATTTACTAGACTTCATTTAATTTTATTTTGCAAATTTTGCAAACATTTTTGCCTGACAATTTTGACCTCTTACAATATAAAGAAATTGGAATCATCTAAAATATTTTACAGTCATACTTTAAGGGTCATAGGTCATTCATATAGCTCAATATAGGTCATACAGATCAATTCGTATAGACATTTTATTAAAGCTTCTATAAATCAGATTAAATATATTAAATAAAAATAAAATGAAATGTACTTGACTTATGGATGTCTATGAAAACAAACAGACTGAAACTATTCCGATTAAGATACTGCAGAAAAATAGTGCTGTGAAATAGTTAATCAAGACTAATTCCATCAAAAAACTGTGTGTGTACTGTGTAAATGTATTATGTAAATATAAATACACACAGATACAGTATATATTGGAAAAATTATTTACATGTATATACATTTATACATTTATATTCTTACAAATATATTTCATACATGATATATATATACAGTATACAGTATACAGATACAGTATATATTGGAAAAATTATTTACATGTATATACATTTATACATTTATATTCTTACAAATATATTTCA
>JAUYWG010000044.1:1650553-1670963 GCA_034779775.1 Enteromius afrohamiltoni
TACATGATATATATATATATATACATATATATATATACACACACACACACACACACACACAATAAATATAGACAGTACACACATATATACAGTAGTCAACATTCAAAGTGGATCAAAACCTTTCATTAAAGTTGTCCTAAAATCCAAAACAATAACTATTCTTGTCTTTGATGAAAGCTTTTGATCCACTTCAAATGTTGACTGCTGTATTCTGTAAACAAAAACTTTTCTTTAGATTAATAGCAATCAATAAGTATAATTGCATTGTAACTACTCTGTAATATTAGTTAACAACAAGTACCTAGAACATAGTTAAACTTTGATTCAGGGATAGTTGCTTGTAATTGTGGAGAATTTACCATTATTACTACAGTAAGTGCGTGTAACAAAGACACTGTGAAATAAAGTGCTACCGAAATCTAACAACAAACTAGATCTGAGCAAGACAATTTTATAATAAAGAGCATCTAATGTAATCTGTGATTTGCATATCAGTACCTTTTCTATAGGGCTTTTACAACTCCAGATCTTTGATTTGTCCCCATTTCTTGTTCTCCCACAGTGAACTTGCTGGACTCTCGCTCTGTAATTGGTGACCTGGGGTGGGTCGCCTATCCGAAGAATGGGGTGAGTTCCACACATCTTCCTGTCTCTCAGAACTTTGAGTTAAGAGCCGGCTTAGGAGAACATCTCAAGGTCTCCGATTCCCTCGATGGCAGAAAAGACAGTTTCAAAGTGAAAAATAATAGAATGTGGAGAGCGCTGCACAGAGAGAGAGGGACTACGAGAGGTCAGAGACAAACAAAGAAGAAGGGAAAGCCCTTTTTTGTTCTAAACAAGGCTCAAAGACACACCAAACCTGCTGTTCTAATTTCTTTGTGACACTCAGAGTGATTCATTTCTGTCGAGCCAGTCGATTGGTAAACCCGCTGAACAATGTGTTGAATTTTAATGAAAAATGGCCAACTTTATGTAGGTATTTGTTTTTACGTTCTCTATTTCCAGTGAGAATACCAAAGTGAAGAAAGCTGAAGCTACATGAAATGGTTTGTCAGCAGGAAAGGAACATGTGTTGAGTATCTCGAGTGGTTTTGACAGGCTGACAGGAATAAACAGCTACAAACTTGAACAGAACATGAAACAAATATCCCAATATTGCTTCAGGTCTGTCAGTATCATGATTTCTTTTATACCCCAAAAAACAAGCATCGGCCTCAAGTTAACTCCTCATCATGACATCCCCTGGTTTGCTGTTACAAGGAAAGTGAACTGACTAGCGCTGTGTGATATTCGCAAAAAAATAAAAATCTCAATGTTCTTTTTTTCTCATAATTGTACCATATCAACTAGCAATTGTTGTGGCTATAAAGTCAGAATTCCAGGATATAAAGTCGCAGTAGCTATATATGTATTTAAAATTGGGAGAATTGGTTCTGAGGAAACCAGAACCTTTTGTGTTTGTCGAACTGTTGCATACAACTGTTGACATTTGTGATCACACCCACATGCTAATATTTAGTGGAACTGTTTATTGTTTGATATAACTTTTTTTCGGGTAAAAATGATCCGATATTCATTTTTGAGCAAGTACATAACCAGCCAGTGTTCAAAACTATCGCCTTACTTTAGCCTAGATTAGACTTTGATTGAAATCTACATGCTAATACACAATACTAATGTCGTTAACATTGGTAATTTGAGAATAAAATATAACGATAATGCTAATTTGCATGGTTTTATGTGATATTACCTAATTGATCCTTAAGGTCATTGCATGATTAGTACTTTTTCGATTTATACTTTTTTTTTTCGTATTTGTCATGTAAATGCTTGCTACTGATGTGAAAAAGCAGAAAATCGAACGTTATCCAAACATTTTCAGACAAACATTTTCAGACAGATGTTTCAGACTCTGTGCTATGGCCTTTAGATTAAATCATTACTGGTAGCGCGGATTATCATAATGCTTTTTTTCCACACTTGGTCAGAACAAACGTGGCAAACTTACTTGTTATTTACTTTTACAGATTTGACAATATTCTGTGAAAATATTCTTATTTAGGTCATATATTCCAAGACGTAGGCTTGAATCCGTTGATTGTGAAGTACAGTACACATCCAGACAGATGCGGTGACTGACAGGCGCACATACTCCTGCCAGCCCACGCAAGGAAGAAAAGCAATCAGCTGTAATTTCAGGTTTTCCATCATAGGTGGCAACAAAGAGTCAAAACGTACGGATTGCAGCATTAACTATATAAATACAAGAAAAAAAATATTTATTTATTTTGCTTTCACAACTTGAATTATCAGTTCATTTTAACTGTATCCTAAAAGCATCTTCAAACATTAAATCATTTTTTTGTTTTTGTTTTTGCATATCAACAAAACCATAATGAAATTATTGCAGGCAGTACCTTTTGCACACTTTTAGGACTAACTCAGTTTGGATTTTGATTAAAAAGTGTGTTTGCTTTAGGAGCATGCAAACATTGTGATTTCTCCATTCTCAGTATCAGCCTGCTCGTCCCAGGTGCTGTTTAGAGGCCTTTATTGTTATCTAGCATGGCCTGCATCCAGTGTTGACCGTGTGCAGTTATAGCTTAATTCAGTTTCCTGTTGTGATGGTAAAAAAAGAGCACTTGCATTGTACTTACCTGCACCTGCCCTCCAAAGCAACAATACAGGCCGACAATAGATGTTAAAGTCTCCAGGCACGCTGGATAACACCTGTTAAGGGAGATGATTATTCTTCCTTTCAGATGGAAATACACACATCTTTGCGTGATATTCTGAATACGACGTGAAATCTGGAGAGTAATGAATCAATGTCAGATACAGCAGAGGGCTTTTTACATCCTGCTCAATGGCTATTGAGATTAAATGATTTTTGCTCTATTGTTAGATGTTCAAATTACTCAAGGGTGACACGCGGCATCTAAGATTATGTCAGCAAGCCTGGGATGTTAACTAGCATTGCTATTATGCAAGACGTGAGTTTTGATCAAACAGTTGATCTTAAGGGCGGAGTGAATGAGTTTAGCTATTAATATTTAGATTTTTCAGTTAAGTCATTCAAAATTTTCAATCTACATATATAAATAAACTGTTTCAAAACTGCTTTATATTATGCTTTATAGAACAAAGCCACTAATAACATTATTCAATAATTTAACCTTTATTTTTATTTTATTATTTTATTTTGTTTAATGACACAACCAAGTAGAGGTAGTGAAATATCATGTGGTGTGACATCACAAACACTTTTTTGTAAAGTGATTGTAAAAAAGTCATGAACGTGCAGAAAGTGTGCCATATTATTTACATCACCGTACACACACGGCAGCTACAGACAGGGTTCCCACGTGAAGTGAAACAGTTACATAATTCTTTTTTTTTTTTTTTTCTTCTTCTTCTTCTTCTTCTTCTTAATAAAGGTTGGAAAGTTCCCAGGAGATATCAGATTGATTATGTGAGTTAGGAAGGAGATGCTGGTTTCCGGGAGGCTTGGGATGTTTGTTATGCTGTTAGAGTCGACTGCACTCACAATCATATTAATTCAGCAGAGCGTCTGGAGTGTGAGATTTAGCAACAACTCAGCAGTTTCAAGAGACTCAGTAAAGCTGGTCACTTACACTGCAAATGTGAAAAATGGCGGATTAACCCTCTTAATGTATCTAGGTATTGGTTAACAGTTATTTGAGGTTTTAACATATGACGAGAATCCTAAACCACCTTAGGATTACTGTGCATTCTTGTATAATACCTCTTAAAAATAAGAGATCAAACACTAGTTTCACTCTCTCTTTAATAGTGTCTCCATAACTAAAGTCTGCATTTTAACTGAGACTGAACTGAACTGACTGATTTGAGCTGCTCTCTATTGGCAGAAACCTTCCAGACATCCTCAAAACAATAACACAGGAGACTTACAGTTGATGTTTAAACAATAGCATGTTTTAATTGGAGCATTCTGTAAAAACTTGTCATATCCAGACCTGACACAATATCACAAGTAATTAAGAGTCACCATTTTGGAGAGTACTTAAAAAACGTTTTGGACATAATCAGCATTGTTTACTTTCGGGGGAAAGGGTGCGCATGAATATAATCTGCACATCATTGTATCCGCTTATGAGAAAGTATGCGTATGCGTTGTGATACTCTGTAAAATAGCAGAAGATGTAAGTTCTGAGCCACTGTTGAGCCACTGATGGCACATGGACTGTTTTACCGATTTATTTACTTTGTTTCTGGACCTGGATCATTTTAGTTTTTGTTGGAGGGTCAGATATAAGTGTCTTAATTTGTGTTCCGAAGATGAAAGCAGGTCTTACAGGTTTGGAACGACATGAGGGTGATTAAATAGGACAGATTTTTCATTTTTGAGGGAACTAACCCTTTAATGTTATTTATTTATTTACTTATATTGCCAACAATTTGCTTATATTGACATATACTCTGACATTTTATTCTACAATACACAACATCTTTAAAGTTAATTTGCAAAAAATTATAAATGGCACTTAAAAGAAAAGAAAAAAAAAAAACTGATTGCCATGATGTTATTTTCCACATATAGCATGATATGAACCCTAAACATGGTTTATCAAAAAAGTTGTTATTGTCCACTTTCAAGGCTTGGCGAGTTAACGTTTTACTGCAGAAGTTTTTGAACAAAAGCCAGTAAGTCCATTTTAACGAATCAGCACGCTTTATTCAGGTCAGGTGACAAGGCTACTTTCACTTTGAAAAGACATTCTAGCTGAGAGGAGTTTTTTCAAAGCTAATTATGAGTGATCAAGGATGAAAAAATAACTTAAGTTATCAGTTTTTGCAAATGAACAGTTCACCCCAAAATGAGGTTTCTCTCATAATTTACTCACCCTCTTGTTGACCTTGTTTCTCCTGTGATACATAGGAGAACATATTTTGAACAATGTGTCCAACCAAAAAAGTGTTGGCCTCCATTGACTAATACGGACAAAATGCTATGCTATGGAACTCAACAGGGACCAGTGATTGTTTGGTTACACACAAATATATTCTTATAGATTGTTCTGGGATTGCCTTCTTTACAACAGTTTTAGAAGATGTGGTAGCAAAAAATTGTTCTCTAAAATGCTAAGTAGGCAGCTCACTAGATTTTGGAACAGAGCTGTTAAATAACAAGAGTTTAAATTCTTGTTTGCATGTCGGTTAACGCAAATGGGTCAAATGCAGGTTTTTGAAGACTCAAAGGCTTTTGGATCTACAATCAGCAATCTGTACTGGCAGGTACATCACAAAACACCAGCGATTATCTTTTCTCCCCGGTTTGTTTGTTTTCAACCCTGGCTTCATGCTGCTTTAACCGCTGTCAGAGCAGGCCAGATTTGCCAAGTCAACGAAGCGGTTTACAGGAGCTCAGCTAAATCCGGGCTTTGTGCAGGCCTAGGGCACCTCTGGCTCACATCGCTGTCTCTTACCAAAGGGGTAAAACGCATTGACGTGATGCTCAACAGAGAACCCGCTCCACCCACCCTGAAAAGTCACATTCACATGTCCCACCACACTCTCACGCAAATACATTCAGCCAGAATCATAGCAGGGAGCTGTTTTTACCCTTGTCTGTCAGTCACATTTGGCTCTGCCCCCTCTGGACCCTGGGCGGCAATGACAGGGATGGCTGGGTGATGGTGATTGGTGGGTAATGATGGGTTATTTTTTGAAAGGCAGTGGGTCGTACTTGCTTGTTCTCTGCGGTGCAGCGCCAGTAATAATCCAAGGAGGAAGTGCTCTGGGAGCTGGGGTTTATGGGTAAATGCATGCTTATGGCACACACTAACTAGAATTGAGGGTTTTAGGGGCAGAAAGCATTGGTAAATAAGTGTGCTGGGATAGTGGAGGGAAGGATTTAGATGGAGGGAATGAGAAAATGGAGAGGGTCTCAGTAGGGGATGGTAAGAATGAGAGTTTGAGTGATGATGGTTCACAGAAATGTGTTTTTATATGGTGTGTTAGACTATTTCTGACACTAAATAATATACACTGCATATGGACACCACTGACTGGTGTTTTTAAAGGGATAGTCCATCCAAATATGAAAATCATGCCATTGGTTACCGACTGTCATGTCCTTGCAAACACATTTGTAAAGACATTTGTTTATTGTTAGATTTCTAAGAATTATGTTTACAATGACTTTTTGGAATGTCAAAGTTTTGGTTACCTACACTGTAAACAAAATCCATAAAATTTACAGTAAAAAAAGGGCAGCTGTGGTTGCCGGAAAATAACCGTAAAAAATACGGTAAAATATTTTTTGTTTTACAGTTTTAAGTTAAATTTACAGTTAAATACCGTGATTTCTAATAATAAACCATAATAACTGATATAATGTACTAAATGTATAAATGATCTATATAATAAATCTATTTTGTACCTTTGAAATACACTGATACCTACCAAATGTAGGTAGTGATGAGAAAGTCACATGATGAACCAAAGCTCATCACAAGTAGCTTTTAAATAGTTACATATATAGAAGGTGCTCAGTGTCATTCACACAAGCACTAAACACCATCATTGTAAGAATAATTAAACTGAAATGTGACACAGGACAACAAACCAGTCATAAGTGTTAATTTTCAGAAATTGAGATTTATATATGATCTGAAGGCTGAATAAATAAGCTTTCCATTGATGTATGATTTAGATAGTTAGGACAATATTGGACCGAGATACAACTATATGAAAATCTGGAATCTGAGGGTACAGAAAAATCTAAATGCTGAGAAAATCACCTTTAAAGTTGTCCAAATTAGATCTTATCAATGCATATTTATAATCAAAATGTATGTTTTAATATATTTTTAGTAAGAAATTGACTAAATACCTTCATGGAACACGTCTTTACTTACTATCCTAAGGATTTTTGGCAAAAAAAGAAAAATCTATAATTTTGACTCATACTATGTATTTTTGGCTATTGCTACAAACATACCTCAGCGACTTAAGACTGGTTTTGTGGTCCAGGGTCACAAATGTGCAATAAACATTCATTTAACAAAATTACATGTAACAAACAACCCTAATAAACATCACTGATACAAAAAAAATAAGAAGAAATATAGTTATTTCAAAGAAAAAGCATCACATTCAAACAAAATGTAAAATTCAATGCAGGGAATTCTGGCAATGTCAGTTTATGGTATTGGGTTTCCCTGTAAATTTAACATTAATTTACCATTAATCATTTAACAGCATTAGTCGTGGTCTAATGGATAGAGAATTGGACCTGTGACATGAAGGTTGCATGTTTGAGTCCCAGTGGCTGTGAACATCCAGCAGTCTCTTAACTCTTGATACCATGAGTGAGGTGAGACCCTTGAGCAAGGCACTGAACCCCCAATTGCTCCCTGGGTGCTGCAGCATTGGCTGCCCACTGCTCCGGGTGTGTGTTCACTGCTGTGTGTGCGTGCGTGCATACACTTTCCTAGTACAGCTCACCATTCTTGGCCACAAGTAACTTCATTTTCACCTAAATTAAAAAAATAAAAATAATGCCTGCCACCTCCACGTCATGTCATTTATGTTTTTTTTTTTTTTTTTCATGAAACACAAGGGGTGTTTAGTAGACTATTAATTCTACTAATTCCCATACAATAAGAGCATACATTGATCAGAGAGCTTTAAAACAAAGGTCAAATATTGAGGTCAAGCAGCGTTAAATGCACCATCTGGTTTTAAGCTATTTTGAGGTCAATCCCGGTCTGTTAACCTCAGCTTGATTAAACAGCTCTAATTGGATTTGTTCCCTCACCAAAGAACTGGACCACTGTCAGACCCGTCTAAATGTATTGCAGTTAATATGGAAGCCTGTTTCCGCCACTGAATTAAAAATGTAAAAGGTTATTGCAACTTTTTATCTCACATTTCGGACATTCTTTCTCAAAATTCCGTAATATAAACTCACAATACTTCTTTTTTTATCTCAAAATTGTGAGATATAGACTTGCAACTGCAATAAAGTCAGAATTGCAAGATATGAAAGTCTTTTTTTTACGCTGGCTGTATTAAAAACTGAGAAGCGTTATTTTACGGAGGCTTTAAAAGAACAGTTTCTGTCTGTTGCATGTAAGTGGGGGCAAAATGCCAACCATTGGAAATGACAGTACACGCAACATAGTTGCCGCAATTCGTCTTACACACTATGAACACATGAACTGTGTCTCTCGCATGCTGCAGAAAAGTGTCACAGTGAGTCTTGCTGACAGCGGCATTGTGAATGCTTTGGTCAAGACGGTGCGGCAGTGCGTAGCAGGAGTAGAGCAGAAGCGCCAAGTCTATTTTTGCTGCGCCGCTTACGCTGAATTAAAGTGACAGTGCATTGTTCTTGATCTAAATTGAATAGTTGCAAATAGTGATTAATCCTGATTAATCCACTGAAAATCCTGATTAATTTGATAAAAAATTTTAATAATTTGACAGCCCTACTTTATATACAATTCAGACTTTTTTCTCAGAATTTCAAGATATAAACTCACAGCTGGGAATTATAAAGTCAGAATTGTGAGATATAAACTCGTAATTCTGAGAACATATCAGTCTTTTTCACACTCAAAATATCTCACAATTCTGAGATTGTGTCAGAAAAGTCAGAATTGCGACTTTATATTACACAGTTGTGAGTTATAAAGTCAGAATTCTAGGATGTAAAGTCAGAATTGTGAGATAAAAAATCACAAAAAAACATTTTTTTTTTTTTTATATTTCATTATTTTTAAGCAGGCTTCCATAAGTTAAGGTGGAACTCAGCAAAATAATTACCCACTGTATTTTTAGCATATGGCCATTTTTACCTTTAATATGCAAAATATATTTGAGTTTTTATTTATTTTACCTGTACGAAGACAGTTTGTTATGTTGCTTGATATTGCAAAATGGTATTTATTAAATTTCCATCAATCATCAATAATCAAGACCATACCAGTTTTTAGCACAAATTGTTTTACCGTTTACTGTACTTTATTTCCACCACAAATCCAGTTTCCCTCAATAATAATTGTACTACTTCCTATGATATATTTTTTAAAGACTGCATTGTATACATCTCTCATAGAGAAGGTATTGCCATGATGCATTGCAACAATCTACATGTAAAGGATACAAATCCAAGATGGTGGGTGAGGCCAGAAAAAGTGTTAATTAACATGCTTTTCTTTCAGTCCTGAAACATTAAGCATCACAAATAAACATTAAAAAAACGTCAAAACGTTAAAATAGTTCAGCATAGTTACAACTGTTTGCATATTTGTGTGCTTTAATGCTAATGCTTACAAGCTGAGTCTTTGTGTGAGGTTTGCTATTTGTATTTTTCAAAACATTCAGAAGAAATACATTTTCAGATTCATGCTGTATGTAACAAACAATGGGTTATTGATTGTCAGATTTTTGATAAATGGTCTACATTAGCATGCACTAGCATACCTGGGCCACCAGATATACCAAACTGATGTCCAGGTGTGCCATTTCAATCTTTGGCTTGATATGATTCATGTTATCACTACACAGATGTGACACACATCCTCGTGCAATATCCCATCTCAATGTGGTTTGCGTAATGAAAGCCTTTTTGAATTATCTATTCGTCTTCATCCATGTGTCAGAAATGTTGTTGTCCCAGAGTGCCTGGTATTAGTAATGCATTTTCACATGAGAGGTTGTAACGAATATCTAAACGCCCTTGGATATCTGCATGATCCAAATTTGCACAGGCCCATTTTCATTTCAAATGGCGACTTTCTCTAGATTGCTGCTTTGCCAATGCAATTTACCAGATCGTGGTCACACTGACTCATATTGAAGAAATCTGGTCCTGATGCATCACCACGGGGCCTTTTGCTAAATTTGATCACCTCGAGTAAAATTCATATGGTAATATGGACATTTGGCTGATTGGAATGAAATTAAAATGTGCCATGAATGTCCTTTGATTGTTGAGCTTGAAGAAGAGAAAAGGAACAAGCGGTAATGGTACAGGAAAATGGATTTATTGTTCAGTTTTTCAAATGAGATGTGCTTACGCTGTGACTTTGAATCTCATGTTGGGATTTTATGAAAAATGCAAATGAGAAAAGCAAAAAAAAAAAAAATGGAATCTGTTGACTAACATATCACCTGCAATCCACTTGTTGTAATTTTAACTATAGCACATTTCATATAAATATATATTTAAATTTACCAAATTGTAACTTCATCTTTACAAATGTGCACTTACAAAATATTATACAATTTTAATTTACCATATATGAGTGACAGCATTCAATGTATATTTCTACTATATGCAATTTTGAAATTGCATTTTAATTATACTTTTACATATTTAATTTACATGTTTTTTTTCTAATTATAATTATTATTAATTATTTCTAAATATAAAGTTAAGTTACCGAAAGCATTAGATTCAGTTCACATAGTGTATATTCTTATAAAGTATATTATTTTTATATTAAGTATACTAAACTGTTTATCACAGCATCATATTGAATAAATGCCATTTGTTTTGTTGTACATTTTGAAGCAGTTATGACAAAAAGTACTGCATATGTAGCACTTCATAATTTGTACACCTTCTAAGAGTAAAGCTGTGCTCACTAGACTTGCTGCAATGGTTGTGATATGACGTCACACTCTGCAATGTCTCTTTAAAAAAATTAATTACATAACAGATAATAATAAATCCAAAAAATACAAACATACAGTCTACCCCACTTTCCCGCAGTGCTGCAGTTCTACATTTATGTTCTTACAATCCACCTACGAGGCCATGCTTTGATATATCGATCTGCTATTGGTCACACAGCTTCACATAATATTAATTCACAGGTCAAAGGTCACCAGTCCTTTAGAGCTCAACAACTTTGAATAAGCGTGCCTTTCCGCTCTCTTGCATTCTCATGCGTGTGAATGAAAATCATTGGAACGAAAAGTGCACTGTGACTACACCTTAAGTCATACTAAGTACAGGCAATGTGTTGTCAGTGTGTGAACTTCAAGACTCAGACTGTTAGCACACACAGAATGACTCCCGGCGGTCCAGACTTCAGTTCCTCTACTGTCCACACAGCTCACAATCGCTCACTTTCAGAGAGCATCAGGCAGAGGTAATATGAGGCCTCGGGAGGGTCTCTCTGGTCATTGACTGTGCGTTTGAAGAGCGCTGAAGGGCCACTTGGGCCCTCGGGGTGCATTCTGAGGTCTTGCTTTGTTAACTGCCATGTTACAAGCCTCCTGACTGCGGAGATTATAGCTGGCAGACTGTTTTTCCAATCTCTCTGCCACCTGATGTATTGTTATTGAGCTTCTCTGTGGACACCAAAGAATACAGGCATATTTTGTTAGATGTGGTAGTTGTGGTGTAGTAATGTGCCACAATGTGCTTTAAGAGTTGGCATACTATTATGTTTCAGTACGCACAAAGAACATTCCATAACATGCTTATACAGTACGGTGTTTTATGGAATTTTACTGCCAAAATGTTTGTGGTTGTGTTTTCCTCTACCAAGACCTTCTTCTATTTACATCTTATATGTATAGATTTTATTGTTTTACACTTGCCTCAAACTAAGAATTTTCCTGAAAACAAAACAAAACAAACAAACAAAGAGAGAGAGAGAGCTACAAAATGACTTTTAACATGATTACAACAACATTTATTTATATGTTCAAATGGCACCTTGATCCCATAATTGTATAAAAGTTAATTTAATTAACCAATAAGCATATATGTTTTCTGGATTAGTCCACAGCACTAATAATCTAGTTCAACTAATATTGCATCAGCCACTGAATATATTTTAATAAATAATTCCCAGAATGTACTTGACCCAAATGACACGTCCATGAAGTCCACTAGACCGCAGGGTGTAGCATTTGTCATTTCATGATTCAGATGGGTGAGCGCACCCGCATAATAAAAACGTGCCCTCGGTGCAACCCTCATCCAAGCACGCACTGTCAGTCATTACATCACCTAAATGTGGACCTATATTTGGGACGGGCTACTGTCCACTTCTACTCCTGCAAGGAGTACTCCCAGCAGTTGACATTTTGGATGCCATTTTTTCTAGTCTCAGCCTCAGACATCACACCCACGGACAGACGTCTGATGCATATGGCACACACAATTGGGGTGTACTGTTCTGCCTGGATACCATGATGCCGAAGCCCACCAAGAAAATAATGGCAATGTTTTTAAAATTTTCTCCCAAAATGCCATTATTGTGTTGGCAAAATGCATTTTTTTGTCGAAAATGGTTTCCCTGCTAATGAGCTAATGATCATTATATTCAGAAGAGTTTGATGTGGGAAACATACTAAATGTTCGGGTTACACCAGGTCTAGGACTGGGAACCACTTCTATGCAGGTAGACGTTTTTTTGGGGCAGTGTTGCCAACTCAGTAATTTTCCCCCAGATTACTTTTACACTGTTGCTGTGGGTTAAAGTGATCTAACGCTGCTATTTTAATGTAGAGGGTCCCCCACAGAAGGAGAAAAAATAACCTAGGCTCGAAATACATGCCAATAAATACATTTTTGCAGCACCATTATTACTTGCTGCATGTTTTGTGGCAGTTTCAAAGTGATACGTCCAGTTAGTGTCGTAATATTTCTGTGTCCGTATTCGGTTGCTTCAGGTAATCTAATCATCTAATGTTCATTTCAACTGGAAATTGCAGTTTCTACCTTTTCTCTCCTTGTTCTTTAGTGGGAAGAAATCGGAGAGGTGGACGAGAACTATGCACCCATCCACACGTACCAAGTGTGTAAGGTGATGGAGCACAATCAGAACAACTGGTTGCAGACAAACTTCATACTAAACCAAGGTGCCCAGCGAGTGTTCGTGGAGCTCAAGTTCACTCTACGGGACTGCAACAGTCTCCCAGGAGGACTGGGCACATGCAAGGAGACTTTCAACGTCTACTATTACGAAACCAGCGACGATGAGAGGAGGAATATTCGGGAAAGCCAGTACACAAAGATAGACACCATCGCGGCTGATGAGAGCTTCACGGAGCTTGATCTAGGAGACAGAGTATTGAAGCTCAACACGGAAGTTCGGGATCTGGGTCCGTTAACCAAGAAAGGCTTCTACCTGGCTTTCCAAGACCTGGGCGCATGTATCGCGCTCGTGTCCGTCCGTGTCTTCTACAAAAAGTGCCCTTTTGTTGTTAGGAATTTGGCCCTCTTCCCGGATACTATAACTGGGGCAGATTCCTCCCAGCTTCTGGAGGTCTCAGGGATCTGCGTCAACAACTCAGTGGCTGATGAACTTCCCAGAATGCACTGCAGCGCGGAAGGGGAGTGGCTGGTGCCCATTGGGAGGTGCATGTGCCAGGCGGGCCATGAGGAAGTTAATGGCTCCTGTCAAGGTTGGTGAACATCTTCATTATTATGCAAATGTGAGCACTGCCGATGCCGCACATGTGTGACGTATCCCCTTGAACTGCATCTCTGAATGTCACACACGCTGATGAGAACCTGACCTCTTTGTGTGGCGTGGGCAGACTGTGACATTCATTTCACAATCTAGTAATTTTATGGCTTGCATTTCTCATGTATTATGGCAGACAGAGTTTATATTTGAGATGTTTATAATGGTTGTGTGCATATTTAAGGTGCTTAGAGCACTTTGTGGGTATTTAAGATACTTTCTCAAGATGGTTAAAAGGATTTACGTGACTCAGTGCTGAGAGGCGGCGTTACATTTGAAGGAAATGGTATAAGTGGTTTGGTAGTGTAACTGCTGTCAGAAAGTTTAAGAATGACAAGCAGATGATTCTCTTGAGTTAAAAAATACAATGAATATAACTGGATGGCAGCCCAGTTTATGCTGGATATTGTAGAGTTTATTGTTTTAAATAGCACCATTTACTTACACTGCAACACACATGCATTCTGGAAGTCTGAATGTTATGTGAAGTGCATCCAAAATGTTTGTGCCTCACACATGTTCCGAAAGGAAATGTCTTCAAGATTTGACAGGAAAGTTTTGTTTTAGATACTGTAGGTGGGCTCAGATTGTTCCAGGAAACTCCAACAAAATCAAACCATAATGGTACAGTTAAATTAGCATCTTAGTAAACTTTGTTTGCTTCCACCTGTATAAATTAGTGTCGTTCTTTGTGTTTATGAAAACATATTGTTGCCTGGCTGCAATGATAAAAAAAAATCTCAAATTTGACTGATGTATTGCAATACATCAACGAAGTAGCTGCTTGCTTGAATGAATGGATAGAAGCCAGGAATGAATGAATGATATACTCTAGATATATTATGGAAGAAATTAGTCTTGATTTGATTTGTTGTTGCCAGTTATCATTGATGGACTTTTTAATGGCTGATCCATTATACAGTATATGACTTAATAATGGTAGTATGAGTATGAAAATTCAGTGACAAAAAGTAAAATGTATTTATATATATATTATATATATATAAATGAAAGAAGACAAATTGAAAAAAAAAAAAAAAAAAAAAAAAAAAAATGACTGTTTGGGTTAGTTCACACAAAAATGAATACCTTAATTCATCTTTGGAACACAAATGATGATATTTTTGATATCAGGGAGCCATCTGACACTCCAAAGACAGGAATACAACTGAAATGTGACATTAGTGGATCAAATGTAGTTTTGCGATGCTATGAGAATTTTAAGAAAACAAAATTAACATCATATACTCAACCATTGTTTTCCTATGACTTACGTCTTTGACCATTTTAGAGACTATTACTGTGTAAGCATACATGAGCGTGCTTTCACTCAGTTGTAAACAAGACCGATTACGTCAAATGTGTTTGAGCTTGCGTATATGGTGCGTTGAGCATGCCAGAAGACATTTTTGTTTTATTTGCACAAAAAAAGTATTCTGTTTTACCAATGTTTTTACTACGTTTCTGGATCTGGGATCGTTTCAGTTGTGTCGCTGTCTATGGAGGGACAGATGGCTTTCTGCTATCATCAACAATATTTTAATTTGTATCTTTCTTTTTAATATTTCTACATATGCACCACCACAGTCTTTGATCGTCGATTTTACTAAATATAAAAATTTGAATTCTCTGTGAACTATGCTTTTGCTTTCTGCATCATCCACCATCCTAACACATGGATAATAAATCTTACTTAGTGGTGTCTTATTTCATCTCAGAATCTTCAGAGGGCAGTTATTCTTCAGTTAGGTTAAGGCTTGAATGATATATTTCTATTAGTAAATACCTTATTTTTTCATGCTGTTCTTTTATGCTCTTTTTCTTTTATGTTTATTATAATCCATGCACGTTGCATGGATTATAATACTTTAATATATAAAAAGTTTTTTTTGGTGCATGAGACATATGAAATGTTGATATATTGAAAAAAAGCAACATGATATTCTTCTTGATTTTTAAGATTTATAACAACATGGTTAAATAGTAATAGTGTTTTAATTTTGAAATACGTTTACCTTTTTAAGTTTACCTACCGATCATAATTTGCCGTTCATGACTTTTTTGATGGCTTTACCCAACCCCCCATCCACACCGCTGGAGCCCAGAGGATATAATGATGGTTTGGATAGAGGAGACAGGAAGTGATTGAGGGGTCCACGCTCCAGCGGTGGAAGAGGGCAGTGTGTCCTGTGAATGAAACGGTGCCTTCCTCCTCCTCCTCCTCTCCTCAGATTGCTTCCTTTGTCTGCTGCCAGAGTTGGCGCTTTGCGATAAGGATTCTTTTTGAGCGCAGTGTGATATTTCTGTGTGAATTAATTTCCATTTAGCTGTCCTGAGGGAATGTCCGGTGCCTGTGCAATGTAAGCTTTACAGGGAGTCGGTTTGTGCAGTTGGCCAGGTTTCCAAGCAGACCAGGCAACAAAGTGTCAGAAACGCTTTCAGGGCTTTTGTCTGGAGGACGGGCAGCAAAAAATTGTACAATGAGCACCAGAGCTGTGGGTGTGGGTGTGCAGTGCTGTTTCTATTCAAATGTTTCATGCAGACAATTATAAAATTAATGTAAACATGACAGTCACCTGAGATAAAGAGGAAAGGGGCTGTCTGGCTGCTCTTTAGGGAGATACGCTGGATACATTCAGTTTGCCAAATAAATAGGACATTTTATCAGAGCAGAATAGAAATAAAGCAGAGGCTGATGGCTTCGATCAGAGTCTGTACCTCTTGCAATTAGAATACAATAGATCTTACGAGTTAAATTACAACAGCTTGTACAATTACCCTGCAGGAAAGGCCTTAAGGCCCGTTTATATCAAGAACGCTAACAGTAGTGATAGCTATGTTAGCCTTTACATCTATGGACATGTTGTTACATCATTCCTCAATGCAGTTATTTTTAATGTGGTAGTGTCTGCTCTTTTTTTGGTTGTGATCGCATTAATGATATTGATTGTCAAAAGTGTTACGATCACAATCAAACCTTTGAAGAGAAATTTTGTGCAAATAATATGGTTTCCAAATTAAATAACTGAATTTTGTAATACTCCCCGACAAGTGTTAAAAGTTGCTGCACCTTTAAGTTTAATTTATTAATTGTTTCTCCATTTTGTAGGGCTGGGATGATATATCAATGCATAATCGATTCTGGGTCAATTCAGAGATTTTTTTAAATGCAATTCCTAAATGTTTCATGCTTTTAAGATGCAAGATTAATGTAAACACAGCCCACTGTGAACACCCTTGTAATTTGCTTCTACTTGTGAATTTCATGAATGATTATTTTAGGTGCAAGTGTGTAAGGTAGAGCTGCATGATAAATCGTTTCAGCATCGTCATCGCGATATACGCATGTGTGGTAGTCACATCGTGGCAGTCACGATGCAGGGGAAAATAATAAAAAAAAAAAGTGTGTGTCTGATTTAAAAATGCACTTTCTACATTTCTAAAATTTCTATTCACAGATCTATATTTGTCTAATATAAAGTCATTAACTTATATTTAAGAGTTCTTTAAAAACTACAAAGCACAAGTTGCTTCACCTACTTTCGCATGACGAAATGAGTGCGGGACGGGAGAAAAGCACCGAAATGGAAGACTTGGTCGCAAAAAGAAACACAAAGTCGGTCGTATGGAAGTATACAGAAAGGATGATGCTGACCAAAAACATGTGCTTTGTCGGGAGTGCCTGGCAGTTGTTGCCACAACTCGCGGAAACACTACAAATTTGTTTGAACATTTAAGTCAGCACCACAAACTAGTACTGTATGAAGAATGCAAAGCCAGATCAGATTGCCATCCATAGCAAAAAAACTATTTCGTATGCGTATGCCAGTGTGAAGCCTTACGAGAAGGGCTCTAAGCGACATAAAGATGTCACTGATGCTATTACATTTCTTGCGAAAGACATGGTGCCAATAAACACGGTCACCAAACAGGGTTTTACAAACAAGATCCGCTCGCTTGACAAGCGTTATGTTATGCCGTCGCACAGTTATTTTATTTCAGGGTTTTGATTGTACTTTTAAAAATGTTTTATTCTTTAAAAATGCTTACAAAATTACCCAAATTATTCCTGAATCATTATTTGATTTTTATACAGTTCAAAACACCTGATAAACTTAAATAAATTTGTACACATCCCAATATATATGGCAAATATCGCAATATTTTTACCAATATCGTGCAGCCCTAGTGTAAGGATTTGGAAAGAAGAGTATGGTTGTTTCCAAAGCAGGCAGCGACAACTGTTGTTCAGAATCGATTTCAGAGGAATCGCGATGCGTTCTGAAAATGTCAGAATACTAAATGATTACTTGATTCGCGATGCATCGATGCATCGTCGCATCGTCCCAGTCCTACAACTTTATAGTTATTTTTACTGTTCTTGGCGAGATTATGTCTTTGCACTCATAGTTGTACAGTGATAATAATGCTCATGTGACTATTGTAGTCAAGCATCCATTTGCCCTTATAAATGTAGGTTGCATTTTGTCTCACGTTGCCAGATTTTGACTTTTGGCATGTAGTCTTGTCTACATTGTGTTTTAATTTTGTCCCCCCCACTTACATGTCTCACCAACATGTACAGTAAGCACCCTTTTTTTTTCTTTTTATGCATTTATTTTTAAATAATTGTTATGTTAAAGAAATAATAGATAACCAAAATTATAGACCAGCATAAAAAAAAAAAAAAAACACAACACTGCAGCAATAATCTGACCTGATCTTGAGCTGATTCGTTAGCAAAAGTTATCAGTACACCACCTGCTTCACATTATTAATAATAGTTATAGCAGATTTGACTGGCAGATGCGCAACACAATTTCTGCATTTTCAGGAAACAGAATAGTGCTCATTGTTTCTTCACCAATGCTTCATACCATATTTTTGTAGTTTTGCTCTCATAGACTATGAGCAGTTCAGTTTATCTGCCTGGAGTGTCTATACCACCTTTTTCTAATTAATTAAAAAAATACTTACCTAGAATAAGAAAACACTATGTTTAAACTTAAACATAATACGCCTAAAATGTTTAGATTGAATCCAGAGTCTTGTAATGTTGCCATGTCCTCTTAAAATAATCAATGCATGTCAAAGATTAATAAAGCATTGGAGATGGAAGGGAAAGGAGTCTGCTGTGTCGATGTAGCCATATCACACATGGCTGAACTGAGAATCATTTGTATCATTTGCACCAAAATGAAATGCCAATGCGTGTCCCATACAAATGAACAGCAGTGGACATAACAAACTAGTCCTGCCAAGTCTGTGGAGGTGTGAGTGAAGTACAGGAGTGTGGATGGGACAGTGTTTGGCTCTCTGCGGGATTGAGTCGGCTTTCTGGGCCGGAAGCTTTCTGAAAGAGCTGGATCTCCAATGATCTCCCTCTATTTTCATTCCTGTCAGCTGTTACTGCTGCAGATGTCAAACTCGATCCGGTCACTCACTACATACCAAGGGACTGAGCTACTGTGGAAATGTACCAAAGACACAGATATTTTGGAGAGCACATCATGCTAACAGCATGGACAGACCAGAACTGGCTGAGTTTTGGTCAAATGTAAGGTCAATAAGTGAGGTCAATAAGTATTTTTATAGAATTAATAAAAAAAAAACAATTAGTACAACTTACAAATTAAAAACAAATTAAGATAATATTTACTTATTCACTTTATTTTCAAAGTCTGAAGTGTTTAATTAAGTCATTTGTAAGTATTTGTGCTCTGCACCTGTAGTGTGAATATTTTTCAAAAAATATTTAGCGAGAATACATAGAATAATATTTAGTAGACAAGGCCTTTTATCATTTTAATAATCAATTTTTAGTACGTTTTGGAGCTTGACAACCTTAAGTCATTTTATATGTATTTTTTTGCTGAATGGAAAAGAGCATTTGAACATGAACATTTTGCTAAACGTCTTTTGTGTTGAATGGAGGAATGTAAGTCATATGTGTTTGAAATGTGTGCACATCATTTCTATTTCGGATAAATTATTCTTCCTATTTTTCACATCAGCTGACAATTTCACTATCATTTGTGGCTTGTGATATAATACAAATATAGAAACCGAATTAGTGATTGATTGATTTCTATCCACTGTTCATAAAGGGCTTGCTACTTCAGTAGGATGGTAATTTTATAGTGATTGACTACATTTTCCTGTGCCGTCAGTATGAGAATTTAATAGGATTTTTTTTTTATGGGCTCATTTGTAAGCCTTTCTACCTGTGATTTCCCCCACTGCTGCAGAATGCAGTGCAGAAATGTCTCTCAAAGTGGTATGCCGGCTCTTCTTGAGAGTCAGGAGATGACAGCTTCATCCAGAAAGTCTTCTCACCCCGTCTGTGGGCCCCGCTGGCGAAAGAAGCCCAGCTTCACACACACAAGTGAAAATGACACAGCCTGCACGGTCCACACTCACTGCTGCGTGTGAAGCTGCCCGGGTTGTGTTTAATGCAGGATTTTCTTCTGCACAGCACCATACTACACGTTACTTTCCAGTCTTGTTAATCGACGCAGAGTTTCACGGTTGCAGGTTTTTCACAGGTCAGAAGTGTCTAACATGTCCCTGGTTTGATTTGTATTATTTTTAGATGGCAGTTGTGTGTAGGATAAGCGTTTCTGATGTGATTATGTGTGGGTGAACATTGATCTGAGCAGACTGAAATGTGGTATGTAGGTTGTTCTTGAGCAAACTAGGTCTGCACTGACACTAAAGAAATGCAAGGTCTTTGGAGGTTATTTTGAGTTGCAAAGCAAGCACATGTTTTGCCTTATTCAAACACACATTCAAAGCTATCGCTGTTACATACTGATATATGTTTCATTGACATTTGTTGTTAACTTATTAATAATTTATTAATTTAATTTAATTTAATTTAATTTAATTTAATTTAATTTAATTTAATTTAATTTAATTTAATTTAATTTAAT
>JAUYWG010000044.1:1719909-1731942 GCA_034779775.1 Enteromius afrohamiltoni
TTATGTAAGTATTCATATATACATACATAAGGATACAAGTGCACATACGTATGCTTATGTACTATATTATACATTTTAATAATGTTTTGCCTTGTGCTATATTACTGTTTACAGTTACATTTTATTTTAAGGTGTACCTGTTACAGTGTAATTATACATTTAAGTTCTTAATAATATTAATTAACTACATGTACATGATTAGGATTAGTGTTTGGCATGGGGTTACCTGCATGTAATTATGCATAAATACTGTTATTATAATAGTAAGTACATGTAACAACATCTTAAAATAAAGTGTTATCCTGTTTACTATATTAATATTAATAATGTTGTAATTGTACTCTACCAAGCATTGCATTGCATCTAAACAAGTTTGTTTTGATGTGGCAGTTCATTTAGAGCTGCTAGTAGACGACGAGGTCAGGGTTTGAATTCACCAGCTGCTCTTAACAGCAATTCACGAAGCAGAACAATCCGTGTTCGGACACTGAAGGCACATCATATATTTATGGTGGAACATGATGTAAAATGCCTGCAATCTCTTCTGTTGTCTCAGGTGATAAAGGCAGTGGAGGAGAACTACAGGCTGCCGGGGCCCATGGACTGTCCGACCGCCCTCTATCATCTTATGATGGACTGCTGGCAGAAAGACAGGAACAGCCGGCCCAAATTCGAGGAGATTGTCAGCTTACTGGACAAACTCATCCGCAATCCCAGCAGCCTGAAGGGTCTAGTTAACCCATCCAACAGGTAGACCACCATGCAGCCGTTATTGTTTTTTTTTCCTTGTTCCATTGTTCTCATTCTTTACTGTTCCTATTAGAGTGTATGCTAATTAAGCTGTTATTTACAGCATGTGATTAACTTCGACTGTGAGATCACAAATAATGTGACATCTGTGAAGCATTGATAACTGGGGGTTAACCACCCTGCTACATGGCTGTCACAGGAAATCAAGCTTTAATGACACTGGTGACAAATACGCACTCATATTTTGTGATTTAATGTCGCGTTAAACAGAAGTGACAGTGTGCAAATGACTTCCAATTACTGTGATTATACGTATCGAATACATTTGCGCTCTGTATTCTTACATGTTGGAATCATCCATTATCTGTAATTGTGTTATACAATTATGCCCAGGTTTAATATGAAATTGATTTGGAGTCTGGGAATGTGTTGGGAGCTGCGTTATTGCACCGCAGATTTCTTTATTTGCCTTGGAGGATAATATTAGCAAAAGTGGCCAAAAGATCACTGATGATATTAATATGTATAGTCAATGCAATTCAGTGTTAACATGCATATGAAAGCAAGATTATAAGCTGAGTTCCATACAGATATTTACATGTTAGGAATCATTAGACCTTAGGAATCATTCATATGTCACTTACACACACACAAGGCTTCAAAAGTCTGAGACCCCATTTAATGAAAATACTTAAAACAATTGGAGTTCAAACATCATCGGTTTGATAAATTCTCATATTTCCATGCATTCCATGAAGTTTGTATAATAACAGTGTAATAACAAAGCTGATGCATTAAATTAGCATGTTAATACAGTAAAATAACATAGTTGTAACAATATTATAACAGTTATTATTAAATGATACAATTTTGAGAGGGAAAAGCTTGAAGCTTGTTAGAATGTGCACATTTTGGTGTTTTATTCTTTGAGCATTTTTATTATCCAGCCTTCACCTAGAACTGTAATGCCAGCGCTATACATTCATTCATTCATTCATTCACCACTGTACCTGTCTCTCCCACAGAGTGTCCAATTTATTAGTGGAGCATGGCAGCCCTGAGGGCTGTGTATTCAGATCGGTGGAGGAGTGGTTAGAGGCCATAAAAATGGGTCGATACACGGAGCTTTTCATGGAAAGTGGATACACTTCTCTGGAAGTCGTCACTCAAATGACCTTGGAGTAAGTCATCTGTTGTTGAGGTCATTGAGCCTGTTTGCCTTTCACGTACTTGAGAAATGACTGTCTTTAGAGTGTACTGAGAATGTTTTGATTTGGATGCACTTTATGTTAATTGCTACAGTTTATGATGCTAAAGAGATGAACTGTAATTTAGGCTAATTGTTTCCACAATTGAAATGTATCTTTATGTTCTTTCAGAATAGACTGCTCTAATAAAGACATAATTAAGGGTAGAGTTTAACGCTAATTTAAGTTTTTAGAACTAATAGTCTTTTCCGTACAAAATAAATGAATGGAGAGTCGGGAGGGTGACCTTCATTTGTGAGGAAAACACAAACTTTTGCATGTCAAATCTTGCTCTAAATATAATTTGTGACGTCAACATGTATCACAGCAGTTTTGATGTCAAATCTTTTCCAAGTTCCATTCTTCTACTTTGTTTTCTTATCTTTTCTTTTATTCTAAATCTTTCGTTATTAGAAGTTCCAATTTAACAAGTCCCTAAAGTTTGATCCAATCCTATTAGATTCATCTTTACTTACGACTGACTCCAGGTTGTTTAATCATTGTAAGTGATAGCTATAAAAATCACTTTCGCAATTTATTGTTCTTTTGCAGAGATCTTAGGAGGGTTGGAGTCACTTTGGCCGGACATCAGAAAAAGATCCTCAACAGCATTCAGGAGATGCGAGTCCAAATGATGAATGCCACTATGCCCATCTGAGAGCGGCCTCAGAGGAACCTCCAGCAGTAGCCTAGCACTTTCTACAGACACTTATTTATTGAACGGAACTATTTAATGAAAATTTGACGAAAAAAAACAAAAAATGGCTGGATAGATGGACAAACGGTTACTGTTTCGTTTGTGAAAAGCTTCCAAACTAAAGCAACAGGAGGAACGTGACTGAAATGTTGAGTGGTTGTTTGGAAAAGTGTGGCACATCTCCAGGCAGGACTACTGAATTGGGATCAGGTGTCTCTGGGCTGAATGTATAGCATTTTTCCATGACCTCATTCAACAATATTATTACCTCCGGAAGAGACTGCTGTGGGTTTCAGCTCGGAAGTTCTTTTCTTTTTCACAACAAGTTCACCTGAGGCGAATTTAGACAGCAAGACTGAAGTCATATCATGGGGCGAGGAAACATATGGCAGTGTTAAACAAAGCAATAGTAGATTTTGAGCTTGATGTTAATTTTACTTCCTTCTGAATTGTTGCTTCCTTATTTCAATAAGAGGACAAAGCAATGGACGGGATCGTTCCTTTTGCACAATATCGGTGTCGTGAAGGGCGGAGGAAATGTATTTGATTTTTTGAAAATGTGACACGTTTCAAAACCACCAATTTAATTTCGTTCCACTGATGTTTTGGTGTTTTATGTGTAAATATTGTACAGTTGCGTAGTTGAAGTGGAGCTCAAATGCATCCATCCATGTTCATGTGAGGTTGATATACTTTAGTGCACAGGTGGGCTAACATACTATGTATATTCAGTCCGGTCAATAAATGTTTATATTGCCTCTCAGTGCTTCTTTAGATAGAAAAAAAAAATTAACAATTGATTTACCGTTAGTGTGTGATCTCTTCTGTATTCTGCTACTCATATTATTGCCTTGCTCAGTTTTCACAGCTAGGTGGATGTTAAAGTCAACATGAAATCAGAATGGACCCCATTTTGCTTTCCTAATTTAGATATTGTGTTTTATTGTGCATAAACTATAATTGTTTTCATTTAAATTTTTAACTTGCTCCATTTATGAAGCAACTTTCTTTTCCGGCTGATGTTAGCTACGGTGCAAAAATATCTATTTAGGCAACAAGAGCAGATAAAAATACATCTGGATAGAGTGAAACACGTCATATTATGGAAGTAAAATAGGTTGTGAATATCATTTCATGTTGGCTTTAAGTTGGTTCAGTATGTCTGCAAAATCAGAGAAAATAAGTTCAAATTCAATGTCCCACATCTGTCGATTACTATAGGCAATAATTTTGACTCTTCCCTCAGTGTACAGACAACCACTGAATTGTGTATATTTACAGTCAAAAGACAGATAGACCAGGAAGTAAACAGGAGTATTTCACCCAAAAATTAAAAATGTGTACAAAATGTACTCACCTTGAGCCATTAAATTTGCTAATGAGTTTGTTTCATCATGCGACGTTGCATTACTTGCTCTCCAATGGATGCTCTACAGTGAATGGGTGTCGCCACAACTGATAAAAACATCCAATAATACACAAAAAAGGTGTGTTTATAAGAAAAAATCCATCATTAAGAATGCTGCTTCTTTCCTGCTGCATCGGAAGAAAAATTCTGACGGCACCCATTTACTGCAGAGGATCCCATATTGAGCAAGTGATGTGATGCTACATTTCTGCAAATCAGAAACAAACTCATCTAGATCTTG
The DNA here is from genome assembly GCA_034779775.1 of Enteromius afrohamiltoni. Lineage (NCBI taxonomy): Eukaryota > Metazoa > Chordata > Actinopteri > Cypriniformes > Cyprinidae > Enteromius > Enteromius afrohamiltoni. Next base: position 1,724,253 of record JAUYWG010000044.1, read on the forward strand.
GATGTGCTAAGGATGAGGAGATTTTCAGCAAATATTCATTTTTGGGTGAATTATTTATTTTAATTATATACTATAATTACTGTAAAAATCATCTCTGTTTGGAAATCTTATCAACATAATAAAACATTTTGCATCAGCAAAAGCATTGCACATCGTAGAAGATGACGATAATATAGTTAACCTAGCATGCTAATGTTTTCAGTTGTCTATGTTCTTTTCTGACTTCTCAAATACAAGAAGAAGTGGTGTTTTATTGTCTCCCAAACCCATCGTCTTCCATTTATATGTGCACTGAGGTACAAGTTAAAAATGATTGTCTGTGGTAAACAACAACATGCCACACATGCATTATAGATACTACTACTTAAAAGTTTTTTTTTTTGTTTGTTTGTTTTTTAAATAAAAAAACATGTTGAATGTTAAGACTCATAGTCAGAAACAAATCATTCAAAACCAAATGCCAGCCATAGGTCATATGTCCATAAATATTGCAGTACATTATTAAGCTATTAAAACTACTAAAACGCCACAAGATTGTACTAGTAAGTTCTTAAGTATGTCACATATTTTCTCGAAACCTTATACAATTGCTTACAGCTATGGTTGGTGTAAGTATTTTAGTCCACTATGCTAGATTGTATTTTATTATTATTATCTTTTCAACATTTTAATTACTTGAAATTTGTCTTAGCAAATAGTGTAATGCTCCTTAATTATTCAACTGAAAAGCACTCAAGTGCCTGTGATTATGCGAGTACATTATAAAAAAAAAAAAACATAAATACGATTTAGGAGCTTATCAGATGTTTATTGATCAGAATTAATAACAGTCCAAAATCCTAATGAGAGTGATTACAAATGTTCAGTTAATCTAAATCACTGTTTTTTTTTTTTTATTAATTAAGTTTTTAGTTTTAAATAATTAGCATTTGATAATTATTACAATAAATGTTACTTTAATATACTTTTACGCAATGCATACCCTTCATTTGGTATTTTGCACTGAAATTCACTTTGTTTTAAGCTCATTTTATTTTCAAAATGATAGTCTGAACAGACATTTAATGGAACCAACCCACACGCCATGCTTTAATATTGCAAAATCCCTGAGCGTTTTCAGATTTGTGGCTGTTGTTTATTGTAGTGATATTTGTTCATAGCCATTGATCATATCTGCCAGAAAGAAAAGCTAGATTGATTATGGTTTGCTCTATTATCAGGCTGATTACTCAGAATATACAAATGTGGAAGACTAAGTTATAATCTGAAACATAGAAGAGTTATGCCTTTCGTTGACATTTATGAATGTGGTTACACAAAATACATCTATTTCACACATGGAAATGTCAAATGTAGCTGTAAGTACCTTACAGTGATTCTTCATAACAATAAGCCAACAGTTTATGCTATTTGTTCTTTGTTAAATTAGCCAACCACCCTCCAAAAAAAACATCTACAAATATTATGCTGATTTGATTTTTTTATTTATTTTTTTGCATAAAACACATGTTGAGTGCATCAAATTATTTCCAAACATTTATAGTAGTACAAAATATGCATGGTGTTGGTAAGCTGCGTATTACAAATGCATTTTATCAACAGAATGACTATGTTGTTTGAATCTTTTATCATATTTGGTCCAATTAAGAGCGGGGAAAGAAAGAAAAGCACAGAAAAAAAGAAGAAGTAAAAAAAGTAGTTTCTATGTATTAACCGTTCGTCTATTACCTTCTGCTGTGTGTTTTGTTGTGTAAATGTCTTTTGTAGTGTAATATATTAAATTTTATATTTTTTTGGAATAAACTGGAGAGAAACCCTATATTGCTGAGTTCTCTATGCAATGCAACATTGCAATCCTAAATGAACCTGGAATAATTGTTTTCTATGGCTGTTTTTTTTTTTTTAGGTCGACTGCTGTAATGGTGGAGCAACAGTTTGAATCTTGCTGAGCGATTTAGTCACAGTTTGCTAAACTGTAGACATGCTTATCTGGCTGCTGAATAATAACACGTTCAGTTTAATGGCACATTTGAAAGCGACTCTATGGCCCCCTCGAGTGCCAAGATTCTTTAAATAACATAAACAATATGGCTGCATGTTTACAATGCAATGCGTTTGTTTTTGTGGCCTTATGAAAAGAGCACTTAATTGCACTGAATTCATGTTTTTAACTCACCTAAGTAGACGTTTTAAAAAGTACATTTTATAATAATAATGAATCATTTAAATATTTACTTTCCATTTTTCATCATGCTCTAAAGAAGTACACTGACTAACATAAGCACATGTAGGGTACATTATTTTAGTTCAACATAAATGCTTTTCAGTCCACTAAAACTATATATCTTTCAAAGACAAAAATAATTAAGCAGGTAAAAAAAAGCACTTTAAAGTTCAACTAATTGCAACTAATTGCTTATATTTCCATTTTCGTTTAATTGCAGTTAAAAAAAATAAAAAAAAAATCATTACATTCAGTATATTCTGTTAAATTATGATTTCCATGATAAGCCTACTCTTTCTAAAAGTATACTAATATGTGCAACTTTTTTTTGCAAGGGTGTATTTGCATATAGCATATACTCTTAGCGGTTCAGCTTCCACTGATTAACAGATGAAAAGACTGACAGACACATCAATCTATAAATTTATGCTTTTGCTATAATCTGTATCATATTGGGTATTTCAATAATACTTTTATTCTTGCATGAGTCTACATGAATAACTTAAAAGTTTTATTTTTAGCTATTAACAAGACTGTCCCCATTGCCGCAGATGCATCTGAATCACTTAATTAAAATTCTCTGAGTTTGTATAATTACAACAGTGCATTATGAATAAAGTGCATATGGCTGTTGTAAAGCTTCATTCTGGCAAAAATGGGTATTATGTGCTCCTCTGCTTTTAGTTTATCTAAAACATGACTAATATGTTTTTTAAAAGATTTGAAAGATTCATAGCTAATATGCCGACATAGTGATTGGATGAGACATTGTATATGTACAATTTTTTTGCCAAACTTCTTTTTTGCTGATGTCCAATCTGTGCTTTCCAGAATTCCTATCTTCATTGTTCAACTCATTATTTACACAAGTTAACAGGGTAAACAAAAGCCAACAATGTTGACCCTGAGACTACTTTCCATCAAGTGCTTTATTGGTCCCTTTCTTCACTTGCTACCTTAAACTTCCAATAAATGTAGACTACTATATATGTTAATATCACCTCTTTTGTATTTCACACCAATCCAGTTGTTTGTTGTGACACAAAATCTCATCTAACCGCTGTGCTCTTTTGGGAAATCACATAAACATCGCCTGGGGTGTTAATTATCAATCCATGTTTCTCATCCTCAAGGGCATCGTCATATATCAAATATCGAAATGGCCAAAGATTCCATATCAGCAATACAAGAAACCCCTCTGCACCGCTCATCTGCGAGTGCAGCCTTGCCTCACGTCATATTTGATTGTTCCTTTGATGGCTCATTGCTCGCGGCGCGGGCTGTCTGTGCTAATGTTAGAGGTGCGAGTCCCTGGACAGTGTCTTTGACTGGTAATGCAATTTTCATGTATAGAGGTGCCACTAGACCCACAATCCCTTGGGTCATTTAGGAATCATTTGGATTTTAATCATTATGAATGACCTTCATCAGAGTGTCCCCAGTCCTGGCAGATTGGGGGGTTTATATGACACGTTTTTACTTAATGCATATTTTAACAGTCTTTGTATCAGTGGGTCTGCTCTATAAAGCCTTTATAGTCCCACTTTATATTAAGTGGCCTTAACTACTGTATTAATCATTTGGTACATTGCACATATATACATGTTTTTACATTGTATTTATATTTAAAAAAATACTTACATCTTACATAGTTACATCTGTTATTAATTTCTGTATTTAATTCCTTACACCTTAACCCACTCTTAAACCTACCCATACCACCAAACCTGTGCCTAACCTTAACCATATCCCACCTTAATAGCAAAAGAAGTGTTTTGCAATACATTATTATTACAATAAGTACACTTATGTTTGCAAAATGGAAACATTTCTAAAAACAAGATACATATATACATTTTTTTCTTTAAGACAGACGTAAGCCTACGGTAGAGGCTTCCGGTTCGTTAGATGCTATAGGCAAGTGATCAGGAGAATTCAGTAAATGGTAAAACTGTTTTCTCTACAAACCAGTGCGTTGATATTTATGATAATACATTAAAATAACATGATAAGACAATTTTCAATTTAAACCAGCAAAATGAACAACTAAAAATAGCTGTACATGTATGAAACCGGAAACCAGACCCATAGAATTTACAAACAAATGCATCTGGATACACAGCAGTCACAATAGAGCAAGTTTCCACACAAATTATAGTAAAAGAAAAACATTTTCAATTAATAAATCATCAATTATTGATGTGCTTTTTGGAATAATAACCATGTTATGACCTTTCACCGCAATCCGTGTTTTGCAAACAAATGCATTTTAATGCTTGCATCTAATAACCAGCTCCATATATATTGCTTTTCTGATGTAGTAAACTTGCTCGGTAGCACACCTGGTATGGAGTTACACTTGCAAATGTTAAGTGTTCGAGTTTCAATAAAATAGCTTAAATATGTAGAAAAATCAATTATAGCTGTGTTCCATTACAGATTTGCACAAAGCTTTTCTGATGAATAAGTAAATTAAGCAACTATTGCAAAATGATCGCGTTTTAACTTTAACTTAACTTTAACTTTAATCATTAACTTATGCTATGCAATCAAAACATTTTATATATCGCATAAATCACGTTATCGCAGCCACCACACTAGTCATGATTTTTAATCACAGGAGATCTAGGCGTGTATCTTGATACACCGAAAGCAGCTTCTAGGACATTTCTGAAATCTATAAATATGAATACAAGCATTGACCATATTTTCCATTCGCAATTTAAATTTGTGAATTTTGAAGGGTAATGGAAACCCAGTTAATGGCATGGTTGATTTAGCAAATGCATTTTTATCTCACATTTACTTTTGTTCAGCACCGTTTAGTTTGGGTTTAGTGTACAATGCTAATCATGCAATGTAATAGGAAAAATAAAATACAGTAAAATAAATTGTTTTTTTAAATGATTGCAAGTTATTAAAATAATAGTTCACCCCCTTTTTTGTGCTTTAATATGTGCTTAATAACAAATTCGCAAAAATGTCTGTCCACACCAAATCCTTAAATCACAAAACAGAAATCCACTTATCTCTAATATTAGCATAGCGCTAAGCTTTAAAAGGAAGCTATTTAGCAACAAAGACTCCACCTAAATGTGCTATTTATCCACCTAGCACCAATAACCTTTGTGATTCATCTTATCTTGCAACCAATTACCCAGTAACCTTTTTTGTCTAGCGCATGCTAATCTGCCTGTGTGGCTAACATCCCTCCTGCCATAAACAGCCAGTGCAATTACATGCTCTTTTGCTTTAGGCTCTAGCGTTATTTCCCTCTTATTTACCCGCCAATGCCCCCGTATTGATCTCGGCTGCGACGTGTGATCTTAATAATTCTGGCCTTTGTCGCTAGCCTGCGCTCACAAGCCTCTGTGGTTTTATGAGCACCCGCAGGCACAGGCCCAGGAGAGTCTGAAAGGTGTGCGACGACAGACTGCACAAGTGTGTGATGAGGGTCATTGTGTTTGTCACTTCAGCAGAACTCTCAAGGTCTCTCGTGTTTTAAAAGTGTGCTATCCCTTTAGTAAGTGTGAGCGCGCTAAATTGCTATTGTCAGCAGGGGAGCTGACAGCGTTATTAGGTATGTTTCGCTGGAGGTCGTCCAAGGTGAAATGAAATAGTAGTTAACCTGTGACATCCCCGAGCTAAGGCATATTAATAATGGCCAATGCATGTAAGGAGCGCTATTATTTCTTTCTAATGAGCACTGTCATCGACGTTCAGAGGGCACGGCAAGCGCTGCTATCTACTCCCTGAGCTCTTCTCTTTAGATTTACACTCTTTTTCCGCACTTCCTTTCTGCAGATCATAAAGGATTGCTAATGTGTTGAAGCCAATATGTGAGACTGTGCAAACTTTCAGTAATAGTGCACTCATAAATGTGTATTTTTTCACCATTTTTGATAAATAGGGCATAGTGAAAGAGATCATGTCTGTCAAGTGCAAGAAGTACAGTATATGTAAAATAAAAGCAGTTTATAAAACTATTTGCACTATATTCCAAGTCAAAGCAAGTCATACAATCCCTTTTTTGTTAGAACAAATAAAATAAAATAATAAAAATAAAAATAAATTAATAAATCTAAATCTAATGAAAACGTTTAAATAAATCTGGCAAAAATCAACATCAGCTTATAAAATAAAATGTAGTTTGCTTTGGTTGCGACATAGAAATGTGAGACAGTATATATATATATATATATATATATATATATACACAGTGAGGTCAATAAGTATTTGATTACCCTGTGATTTTGCAAGTTCTTACTTAGAAATCATGGAGGGATTTACAATTTTCAGCATAGGTCCATTTCTGTGAGAGACTTTTTATGATTGTTCGTGTAGTTCTGGGCTGATTCTTTACCATTCTTAGCATCATTGAGATCTTCTGTGAGGCCCCAGTCCGAAGGACATTGACAGTCATCATTAGCCTCTTCCATTTTCAGACAATTGCTCCAACAGTTGTTCTTTTTTCTCCAAGCTGCTTGGCAATTGCCCCGTAGCCTTTTCAGGCTTTTTGAAGGTCTACAATTTTGTCTCTTGTGTCTTTTGACAGCTCTTTAGTTTTGCCCATGTTGCTACTTAGACTTTGGCTGATTGTGGGGTGCACAGGTGTCTTTATGACAGCAAACGACCTCAAACAGGTGCTACTAATTTGGAATCATGAGAAGTAGCTGGACTATTTAAAAGCAAAATAACAGGTCTTTGAGGGTCAGAAATTCCCAAATAAATTGTTAAATAATCATAATCATACAATCAATTTTTCTTTTCTGAAATTTGTAGACCCCTCTATGATTTCTAAGTAAGAGAACTTGCAAAATCAGAGGATGATCAAATACTTATTGACCGCACTGTATGTAACGATCAGGCTGAATGTGCCATCTCAGTTCTTTGGATGGTACTCCAGCTCTCCATGAACTCTATGTGTTTTGTGTCTGTTTTCATTCCTGGACTCATTTCAATTAACTCATGTCTCCTCCACTCTTGTCTGTTGCCATAGTTGTTCATTCAAGTCTCCACCCAGTGGCCTAATTCTTATGTGTATTTAAGTTCCTGTTGTCTGTGTGTGAATTCACTGGTCAGTGTTGAATGCTTCTAGTTTCCTCCTTGTGTCTAGCCGTTCATGTTTTTCAGAGATACTCTGTCTTTTGTTGTATTGGATTTCCCATGGATTTCCCATTGCTGACTTGCGCTACTCATACTGGATTGTTCTCATCTCTCAGCCTTTAATGTTCCTGTTTGCCGGGATCAACCCTGCCCGACTGTACTCTGACTCTGTCTAATAAACTGTTTGCACATGGATCCATATACCTGTCACCTCATCTGTGACACAGTGTGTATATATATGTAAACACACAACTAAGTTTTTTTTTTCTCCATTCTCTCATGAATGGGGTTTTGGTTCCTTGCTGCTGTCGCCTCTGGCTTGCTTAGTTGGGGACACCTGATTTCTAGTGATTATCGTCA
>JAUYWG010000044.1:1743484-1761039 GCA_034779775.1 Enteromius afrohamiltoni
GGTCAATAAGTATTTGATCACACTGTGATTTTGCAAGTTCTCTTACTTAGAAATCATGGAGGGGTCTACAATTTTCAGCATTTCTACTGTGAGAGGCAGAATCTAAAGACAATTTATTTGAGAATCACAGTGTCAAGTAAGTATTTGATCACTTGAATAAAAACATTTAATAATTGTTACAGAAGCCTTTGTTAACAATAACAGAGGTCAAATGGTTCCTGTAGTTCTTCACCAGATTTGCACACACTGCAGGAGGGATTTTGGCCCACTCCTTTATACAGATCTTCTCTAGATCTGTCAGGTTTCAGGGCTGTCACTGAGCAACACCATCCCCTGGCTGTGTGCTTTGGGTCATTGTCATGTTGGAAGATCCAGCCACGACCCATCTTTAATGCTCTGACTGACGGAAGGAGGTTTTTGCCCAATATGTCACAAAACATGGCCCTGTTCATCCTCCAGATGGTCCCTGGCAAACTTCAGATGCAAGATTTTAAACCATCTTAGTGTCTTAATGTATTACTGATAGTAGCCATGAAAACTATGCTCCCAGCTCTCTTCACAGCATTTACCAGCTCCTCCCGTGTAGTTCTGAGGTGATTCTTCACCATTCTTAGCATTATTGATACCCCACAAGGAAAGATCTTTCTTGGGCCCCAATCTGATGGACATTGACAGTCATCATTAGCCTCTTCCATTTTTTGACAATTGCTCCAACAGTTGTTCTTTTTTCACCAAGCAGCAAGCCAGCTTTCTGAAGGTCTACAATTTTGTTTCTTGTGTCTTTTGACATCTCTTTGGTTTTGCCCTTGTTGCTACTTGATTGTGGGGTGCACAGGTGTCTTTATGACAGCTAATGACCTCAACAGGTGCTACTAATTTAGAATCATGAGCAGAGTGTAGCTGGACTATTTAAAAGCAAATTAACAGGTCTTTGAGGGTCAGAAATCTGGCTGAGTGTCTTAGTGCTACGTGTCTGTCTGTTTTAGTTTTGTTTTCATGTCTCTATGTTTTGGTTTCATTTTGATTCCCCAAGTGTATGCCCTTATTTAGAAGTTTCTGTCATTATGTTATCATTAGTTAATTAGTCTCCCTCTGTGTTTTCCAAGCTGTCTTGAGTTCTGTTGATTAAGTCCTTGTGTATTTATACCATGTCTGTTTGAGTTTTCCCTGGTCTGTGTGTTCCAAAGTTTATCCTAATTTAAATAAAAAGAGTATTTTTGGAAATCTCCACGTCTCCCACAATCCTTCATTTCTGCACACTCATAACACTTACGAGTTGTACTGCTTCTAGTGTTCAGTTCTTTTGGAAACTGCAGTATGTACTTGTTTATATCAATCAAAATTAATTAAGCTTTGTCAATACGTATAATAAATATTTGACATGACAAAGCATATTTATTAATTCATTCTCATTTTGTTGACATATTGAGTTACGGCAAGGGAGAAGTATACAATATGTGAGAAGTTGTGGAAGGTTACAACAAAATATACTTGGACTAACACTTTTGGACTAACATTTTGTGTTAACCTAAAATAATTCCTGACACTTTATTTTTCAGTATCATGGACTGAATTGTGCTGGTATTCAAGAATCATTGATTTTCATTCTTGGCAAGTCACTGCTTGTCTAAAACTCTGCATGTTTGCTTTTGAATTCAATGCACTAGCTGAAGCGTAACTCATGTCAGCACTTCCCTGGACTCGTTTTACATTAGCATGAGCAGAAAGCATCGGTTTGTCCAAGAAGCCATGCACAGTACTTCCTGTTGCTGTGCATTAATTATCTAAAGCTGAGTAAAATTTACTGATGTGTCCTCTCCATAACCCATACCTGACCTTCACAGCAGCACGATTTCAAAAATGCCTCGGTCTACAGTCAGTCAGGATCTATAACTTCAATGACGGCATCAGCAGAGCTAGTAAATGAAGTAGACAAGGCATTGACATTAGAGACAACGACAACGCCGACACATTGAGGAACACTGAGTGCAGATAGAGTCATTGCATACCTGCTTAAAAAATGTATCCCCAGGCCAGCTGCCCTTCCATTGGAACATATGGATGAGAATCATGGCTAATAACAGCCATGGGTACACAAAGGAAGCCATCTGCCCGCCCCACAAGGGGATCAAACACGCATCTCCAGCCAGGGCAATATCAATGCCTGCACAGCCCAGCACCTGGACCCAGTGTCTGCCGGTGATGGCGGTATGTGCAAGAGTGAACCAGATAATAAGCTAAATGATTGTGAATAACTTAATTGTGTGAATAATACTGAAATGGACCAGGGAAAAGATTGGGGTTTTAATTAAGCAATTAAAAAACAATAAATAGATAGATAGATTAAGTAATGCTTTTGGTTTTATAAAAATAACAAAACTATACATTCAAAAAACAGAGTACAAATATTGACATTTGGCCTCGCCTGGCTGTAGAAAGTTTCTCAATGATGCGTTACAAATGTGAAATCAGCTATATAAGTTAATTTAACATATCTAATATGTTTTTTAAAAGTGCATGAAATGACGCATTTCTTTTACATGTTTGATGTAACATCTCAGAGTTGCATGCTTCCCAAATGGTTCACACATACAGTACATTCTCCCAGAACTTCAGGGCAGTTTTGTTGCATAGTATTGGTATGCTTCCTACTCAACCTTCACATGAGTCTCTGATAAATACTGGTCTGTTTTACTCTTACCCTACTGCACGCTGTCATTACTTGTGTCATTGCTGTGTGTTTCAAGAAAAGTAAAGCACTCGTCTGAAGCATTTGGAGATACTAGTATGTTGTGTGTGTGTGTGTGTGTGTTTATCATTGACATGCATAGCAGCACTCCGCTCAGCTGTCGCCGGTTGGCTGAGCAGGTGGGGAATGACCATCTGTAAATGAGCTGTTTCACTCACAACAATGAAAAGATTGATGCAATTAATTTTTCATTACGTGCCTTCACCACGGATCCTAATCATTTCAAATAGTGCATGTGAGGAGCAGAAAAGTGGCATTTGTAACTGTGCGTTCAGACAGCTCCAGTGGGAACTTCTGAAAAGGCTTTATTATTTGTTCATTAAATTAAGCATTCTGCATTAGTTCAGGCAAGTCTCATAGTCAAGCTCTGCTGTTAGCTGTTTGGGGACATTTTAAACCCGTCAGCTGATCAGACACCCATGCTCTCTATTGGCAAATCACAAACAGAGCACCTCATTTAAACACTGCTTTCATCTGCTTGCTTTGCTGCTTCCCTTTGTATGCTGCTAACAACCCACCCTCTTCCCCATCACCTTCTGTTTCTTGTGTCTAACCTAAAAAAATGTCATTCTGTTGTCAATGTTGCATGCTCTGTTCCGGGGTGTATGCTATTGTGTATGCTATTTTACTCTTCTTAAAATAGGAGGGTTGCCCCTGAAATAGCTGCTCCTTCCCTGTTTTGGCTTTCATGGAGCTTGTGGAAAGGACATGGAACTTGGAACAGAGCCATATACCACCAAATGTTACTTTATTATTATGCAAATAAAAAATTGACTAAAGTTTGTCTTTGATCTTTCTTTTTTGACTTAAGAGTTCCTGACTGAAATGGCTTTTTTTGCTTTCATCTGGACTCTGTGATGAAGCCCTGTGTCCCGATCAAAAGCTACTGGTGCAACCAGTGTGTTTTTCAATAAAAAAAATACTTTTGGGTGAGAATAACATCATTCGCTTTCCTTCTTATGCTGATTCCTTGAATATTGCAGGGAAATTTCCAAAGGAGCAGTCTGTAGAATTTTTTTTTTTTTTTTTTTTTTTTTGGCGAACAGAAAAGGTCAAAATAAGTTCATTGCATCAGCTTAAACTTTTGACAAAAAGAATAAGCAATCCGCCAGACAGAGTTCTGGAGGATAGCATATGATATTCATTTGCAGAAGTGCCCTATAGGGGGCCCTCAAGAGACAGTGCTTTGGTAGAAATGCCTGAGGAAATATAAGTAAAGGAAATACAGCAAAAGTCTGCAGAAAACATCTTCATTATTTCTTGCCTGTTTACACCAATTACTGTAACAAATGATGACATTTTACTTTTACAGGACTAGTTCGCTCAAAAAATATATATATATATATATTTTACTCACTTTGATGTCATTCCAGAACCACAGTACTTCCTTTCTTTGGTGAAACATTAAAGAAGAAGTTAGACATAATGTTTAAGCTTCTGTTTTCCATAGGGTAAACTTGGAGCAGATTATGCTCTGGAAAAATCCACCTTGAAAGAACCTTAACCCTCTGGGGTCTGAGGTGATTTTGAGAGCAAAAAAAGTTTGATTACCCCATGATTTACTCACCCTCAAAGCATGCTATATGACTTTTTTCTTTTAGACAAAAACAATTGGAGTTATACTTAAAAAAGGTCCTGGCTCTTCCAAGCTTATATGGTATGCTATAATGGTAGTGGGTGGGTGTTACTTTCCAATAGTCAAAAAGTACACAAAAGTGAAATACAAAAGTGCCTCACATAGCTCTGAGGGGTTAATAAAGGCCTCCTGTAGAAAGCAATGTATTTTTGTAAAAAACATATCCATATTTAACATTGTATTAACAGTACTAGCTTGCTTCCACTAACTGATGGACGCACATTCACAATTAAGTGCTGTTCCTCCAGATGGCAAATTTGTGAACCAAAGGAAGCAAAGTTTTCTTACTTTAGTAAAGTAAGACTTATTCTAATATATCTAAAAAAAACTTAATTATCCTTAAAAACCTTTTTTTTTAAACTGGTCTAAAAACACAAAATAAATACTGAAAGGTTCTTGTTTCTTCAGTGCCTTCACAAACTAATTCCAAAACCATATTATGTAACTTTTTTTTACACATTCTAAGAGTGTACTCACAGGCATGTTTGCCTTGAACTACACCCAAATCATACTAAGGATGGCCGCACACTAAAAGATTTTAAAGCAGATTTGCCCCCCAAGAAGGATCAGGAGGTGTGGTCTGATTCAAGGCTTTTTTGCTGACAAGTTTTTGTCCAAAAAATCCTGTTTTGTGTGATGTCATTATGATTATGTACAGTTTCTGTGTCTTTGTGAAATTATTCCTATTATCATCAAGTGTGTGGTCTTGCCGTCTGTTCGAATTATCTAGTGTGTGCATTCAGAGAACTATAAGGCTAAAAATTGGTTGAACTGTCTTTGTGTCTGTGGTCTCCCGTGGTTTCACATCATTTAAGACTTGAAAATCACTTAGTGTGCAGCCAGCCCTGTCTTAACACCTGGCTGGTACACTTCTTCTAAACATCTAGTGTGAGAAGACACCTGTCTTCTTAAGCCATAGCATAGTTTTGTGTAAGTCATTTTCAATATTCAAACTAATGGGGAAATTTTTCAGTTTATAAAACAATTTGAAAGCCACTATGGATAGCAACACTATCAGCGAATTACTGCACAGTCCTACAGTCTTCAGACTACTTTTATGGTGTGCTTGTCTTATTGTCTTACACTATCCAATACACCAAAAAAAGGATTCATTTTTTTAATTGGGTCAAAATGATGTTATGTAGAACATAATGACAATGTTCTCCTATGTCAGGTTTCTTCGCTCAACTTTTGCTCACGATTATATCAAACTTCCTAAACTGAGGAGGAGGGCAGAGAATATAGGCTATCCACTTTTGCATGGATGTGGTCTGCTCTGAATTGTGGGTAATAAGATACACTACAGATACCCTAGAGCGACAGATCAGCAGCATGTCTAAATCTACAGTCATTTGCATCTTGAGTGCTGCCAGACGTGTTCTCTATGGTGTGGTCTTAACTCATGAATACAGAGCAAGTGTAAAAATGCTTGTTTGCATCAATTAGACTGCTGCCATTATGGATTTGGACTATAACTCATGAGTAGTTGAAGGAACAATAATAAACAGATAATTAGGTCCCAGCACAGAGCCTTGTGGTACACCTCCGTTATGGGAGGTGGTTATGTTAACAAGGATGCTAAAGACAGCAAAAGGCTGCATTTCTAGTATACCTCTTGAGGTCAGGGGTGTGTGGTTAACTTGCACAGCTCTTCCTGGCCGAATATGTACTTTTTTTTTTAATGTTGCTTCAGTTACATATTGTATCCCAACACAGTCTCACGAGCAATTCATACGAGGTGTCAAATTTGTACTAATTCATGCAACCTCACTCGTAAGATTCCGCACAATTTGTCTAAAAACACGTGATGGGTTGGTTTAGGGGCGGGGTTATGTTTAGGTCATTCGTACAAATTCATACGAATTGGCATCTCGTAAAATACGTACGATTTAGAATAATCGAGTGAGGTCGTACAAATTCGTACGAATTGGCCACCTCGTAAAATATGTACAACTTGTTGTGAGATCAGGTTGAATATCCGGGGACTGTCACTCACAAGTTAATGCTCTATCATGTTAGAAATATGCCCTACACCAGATCCAGTCCTTTGTCTACTCGATAGTGTTAACAAATGCAAAATGAATATCAAAAGGCATTTGTTGATGCATCCTTGCCATTTTAATTTTTTTAATGCAGATTTGATTTGTTTTGTCAAACTAGCTATACAGGGTTTTGAACCAGAGCATTCGAACACCTAAGGGCAATGCCGAGCTACCGAGTAAACCATCTTTGAAAACCCATAGATATTAAGCTGAAAATGTGAAATGCTAACATTCAAAAGCATCAGTTTTTAAAACTCCTAGCATATTAACATTGTTTTAAAGTCACAACATGATGTTCTTTAAATAATTTTGTGAAAATTGCACTTTATTAATCACACAAAATTTGTGTGAAGAGGAATAAAAGGTATCAGAGTTTTACTGCCTCTAGTGTTTACTGCCTCTTTTGGATACTGCACTGATGTACTTATTGGTGTACTTAATATACACTTTTCGTGTCTTGCTAAAAATGTGCGCTCCAGTATGTTAATGCCATGAGATCAGGTAGCCTAATTTTTTATGTAAGTGTTATTCCAAACTATCCATTATACGAGAGTCTCAAATTCACTTGAATTTTGGAAATACATAGTGGGATTTGTATTGCTTGCTCTTTTCCACGCAATTAGGCCCCAATGGGGACTAAAACTTTCAAGCTTTAAAAAGAATGCCAAAGGACCATAAATATATTACATAGTAGTCTATGCTTATGCAAAACAAGAAATGATAATTATTTTACTCAATATAAGCGTGCGCACAGTATTTACATATGTTATAAAATTGCAGTTTTTTTTCAATGGTCAAATTCATTTATCCATTTAAAACAGTTTGTGCAATATTTAATAATTAATTAATTATTTTTAATTATTAATAAATTAGATGGAATATATATATTTTAGGTTTCTGAAGCACTGATAATTAAAAAAATATCCACTGATTTTGATTACTAAACAATTAAATAATTGTTATTTATTAATGTTTAACTAATTTCTAATTGCATATAATTATTGAACTCTAATAATAGTTTACTAATACCATTTTACTGGTTAGTGTAGGCTATGAGCTAATAACAAAAACTAAGATTATTATTATTATTAGCTTGTGAAACATGGCATGGCATTTTAGTCACCTTATAAACCCATTTATAGTAAGAAGAAAAACAATTTATGGTTTAAAAGAATAGGAAAAAAAAAGTATTTTATACTGGATCTGGATCATTTATGATTAGTGTGATGCTTGCTGTCAGATTTTTCTGTTAGACCACAAATCTATGATTATTGCTTTAAAAAGTCCTTTCCCAGATTACATTTTGATGGTCATTACAATAGCTGAGCTAATGTTACCCATCACATCGCACACATGCTCATTTAATGATAAGCAAGCATGTGACTTGTGCAAGCATGTGCAAGCATCGTGGTATGAGAGCTGCTAACCTGCCATTTTAACAGTCCCTCTTTAGGGTGGTCTCTCAGCTACCATTATATCCACTGGATAAAATGTATCCATTAAACATAAAAAAGCTGGCGTTTGGAGGAAACATAAAACTCCCTTTCCCTGCCGGCAAGGGGCTACTTTGTAGGTGTAACCATACAGCAGTGGATCAATACTAATGGGAGCATGGTGTAGCTTACCCATTTAATTACACCTCCATCTCACTGCTATAAACAAACATGATAGTGCCCCTAAAAACGCTTAGTCTCCTGCAAGAAGATCCCCAATACATGCGCACACACACACAAACACATCTGCCTGTCTCTTGTCTCTGGAGGCCTCAGCTGTCTGATACAATAAAGACTGCTGCCTCCTACTGGTGCAGCACTGCTAGAGTGCTTGACAATTGCCTGGAATACTGTTATATATCTTTTAAAGTACATTTAATAGCGATGTGACAACTTGTTCCAACCTTACATTTAGTACTTTAATAATGTTAGTTGGGGTCGATTTCCCCCCACTCAATGCCTCCCACTTCTTTCCCCCATATGACTCCTTGCTGTTGGCCCTATTTATGCCTATGTGATTTTAGTTTTTAGTTATACTAAAGCTTGTACAATGTATGCTATTGGAGTTAGAATTTGGAGGATAAAATTAATCCATGAAAATATTTCAGGAAAAAGTGTTTAATAATTGGTCAATTAATTAGTAAATTTAATACATTAAAAATACATTTAATACAGTTTTTTTGTGTTTTTTTTTACAGTTTTTATTTTGTGTTTAAACCCAGCTTATTTTTATTTTTTTTTTGCATTAATAAAAATTGCTTATTTCCTATTTTGAAATAAATAAGCACAGCACAGAGGAGACGTAGAGCAGAGAGGTAAGTTTGAACAAGTTTATTAATTTGGGTAAATCTTTGAAGCAACGAGTCAGTGATAAGGGGTGAATGGTGATTGTGGCTTGGATCCAGACACAAGTCAGAGTGGCATCTCAGATCGATCCCAGGGTAAGGTGTACTTTCCTGCGGTGGAGGTCTTTGGCAGCGATCTCTGAGGATGTTAATGTGTTTCTCTGTTTTTTTTTTTCTGATCCACAGGTGGTGATCGGTTAGGCGCGAAAGCGCTCGGGGTATTCTGAGGAGACAGGTAAACTGGTGAGTATACAGTTGGTTATACATTTAGTTATATCCTCACGTAGCCAGTTTGTTGGAAGATCGCTGAGCTCTCGCTGATCGTTGTGAAGTTGAGTGCGCAGGTAAGTGATTTTCTGCCACTGTGCATGGGTAGCTCTCTGTTGAACAATGATCAAAGACAAGATCTGTGTTAGACACAAGTAAGTGTAGTGCACTTTCAAACCTCCATTAGAATCAGCAGAAACTCTCTTCCAGGTTTTGTGAAACGATTGTTGCAGGTAAGTGAACAGGTGAGTAGATCGCTGAGGATGTTTCTCCCACTCGTGCCCAGGTGAGGTGTCAACGTTGGCTTCACATTCAGGTATTTATTCACTAGGGGTGGCACGGTTCACAAAACCTACGGTTTGGTTTGTATCATAGTTTTAGGGTCACGGTTTTCGGTTCTGTACGGTTCTTGTTATTTTTTCTTTTAATCTTTAACACTCCAGAAATTTACTTCAGCATATGATATATAGCTTAATTATCCACAATTTAGGATAAAGTATTAAAAAAGTTATATCATGCAATCATTCATAAACTGAATTGGATGTGTTGATATCTGTCATGATCAAGATCCAGCACTCCAGCGCCCAGCGAACTGTGTTTGTGTCTGTTTTCATTCATGAACTCTCATTCAGTACTTATGTCTCCACCCACTCATTTGTTGTCTTGGTGTTTCATTGCAAGTCTCCGCCCTCTGACCTAGTTTTTACGTGTATTTAAGTTCTGGTTGTCTGTTTGTGACGTTGCTCGTCAATGTTGGATGTAACCTGGGTTTATCCCTTTGTTCAGCCATTTGTGTCTCTCTGTGTTCCCTGTGTTTCCCTGTCTGGATTATCGACCTCGCCTGCCTTTGGATATTTGCCTTTGTCTCTCCCCTCTTGGATTAAATTCGCCCATCACCTGACCTTCGCCACGTACTCTGGGTTATTCTATTGCCTTTGTCTCTGATGCCCCCTTTTGCCGCTGTCGACTTTGCCGGTGACCGTACTCTGAGTGTATGAATAAATGTTTGCAAGTGGATCTGAACGCTTCCCGTCATCTCATTCGTTACAATATCATTACATTGTAATTTTTACCTTACCTATGTATTGTTATTATAGCGTAAATAACTTATTGTATTGTAGCAATAATGTAGCAATAATTGTAGCAATACAATTTTAAGGTATGCTTGTTTGTTTGTTTATTCATTTATTTGTTCGTTCGTTCATTCATTTAATATGCTTTTTTTTTTTTGCTTACTGAAAACATGAAATATATATAGCATAACTAACATTGCTGTACGTATAGTTGAAAATAAATTCCTCAACACTTGAAAAGCACTTTACATGCCTATATCTTCTTCCACTGACAGTTTTATACCACCTCAGTGTTTGCAATGCATTAGCCAAGCATTGACATCTGCATTTTAAGTAAGTATGTTTAACATTCCTAAGTTTTCTACTACTTTAATTTGAACTCTTGTTGCTTGTATTGCCATAAAATTCCAGCATCAGATATATAGTATAGAAAATCGCATTGCAGAGCTAGCAGTTGTAAGTTCACGATGTGCAAAACTATCTCAAAGCCTATCTTGAGAGTAAGTATACTTTGAATCGCTGCATTTGGTGTCAAACAAATATGAAACATTTAGGATTTGCTTTGGATGTCTTGCATAAAGCACTTCTTAGCCATTCTGTTTGACCCAGAAAAGCGTATGTGTTCGGCTTCACGGTCCCAGCTGACTTAATTAGAGAGCATCAACTCCTGGTTGAACTCCATAACCTTCAAATCATTGTTTGCTCTCCTAAGTTCTGTCTTTTCCCTCTACCGCGTCAGACTCTCTCCTCCGTTGTGAGATTCCACATTTCTCATGCTTCTTGAGGAGCAACATCTTAATCTAGTCGGTCTGGTCTTATGTGAGGTGGATGGAGCGCTGGAGTTAAAGAGAGCTGAAATGGAGCGACCAATTAGCAGACATTGGGTCTGAGGAGAATAACTGCTAAATGAAATGCTGGCTGTGATGTCTGAAGGTTCACGAGAAAGCATGAATACTGAGAATTCAGAACAAAATGTTTCTGGGTTTACACTGCAATCTAAAGCATCCTTCACACTTCTGGGAGTTCACCATAGGGTGAGATATTTGAAATGAAATAAGCGATGTCACAATATTTTCATTGGAGCTCGGTTATTTTGAGATCTGCAGGATACAGAGAGAAATATTCATTGCTGCTTAACGGTTACACCATGCCAAAAGCTACATAGTGTCCGTGGATTTCACTCAAAACGTCTGGATTCATTCTCTTGAAGTATCAGACACCACATGGTGGATGAGTTTAATTAACCTAATTAATATTAGGAAAATGTTGAATTGAAGTCCACCTGAGTATTCCCAAAGGTCTGAAAAAATCCCCAAATCCAATTTCTCTGAATTTAAGAGAATGCGTTTTTCCCAATTAAACAAATAAACTAGCTCTAAACCTGAAAATGTCAGCCTCTAAGAGCCTTATATTTTGACCTTGACAGAAAGTGCCAAGCACTCTGGGATGTAAAAATTCAGTGAGTTTTCAATATGGTGCACCAGCATATGGTATTCAGCTTATTTGAGTCATAAAGCTCCAGTGGGATGTTGGATCCCAGCTGCTCCTGAGGTGTTTCCTGCATCGCGTCCTCGTTCATGATCTCCAGCCGACCCCAAACTCGTGAGTCTGATGGTGCGTTCCTACATTTGCAACTGATATTTTCATTGACATGTAAGATTTTAGTAGAAACTTTTATTCAAAGTGACTTACAAAAGATGAACAAAAGCAGATTCTATTCTGCAAACAAACATCTGGTACATCTGTCCAGTGATGTCCACACTTTTTTAAGCAGACAACGGTGCATTAAGGATTGTTCTATTAACTTTCCAGCAAAGAAATTAAATATTAGTTATGGTGTTATTTATGGCATTTAAATAAGTTTACAGAGCAGCAAATCAATTCATTAATTACTGCCAATAAGTTAAGTAAGTTTCTTTAAGGTACCAATATGGACAGAAAAATGAACGAAAAGTTGTGTGATTTTTTTGGTTGAGAATCTATCTACATTAACAAATAAATTAACACATAAAATTGTGTTTTTCATGATAAAATAAAATAAAACTTTTATTATAAAGAAAATAGAAAATATCCCAAAAACAATACACCAACATTAATAATAAAATAAAATGTATAAATAGATATTTATTATACTTACTCTGTCTGTTACTGCAAAAATGTATATATTTGAAGATATTTGCTGTTCAATAGAATTTCTATACATGCAAAAACATGAAACTGAAACACACCTTTCAAAAACATATTGCCATATTTATTACATAAATAAATAAATAAATAAAAACGACCAACCCATAAACTCTGGAACAGTAATGCTGTACAAATCAGTTATGTATTTTATAGAATCATAGAATATTTTATACTGATGTATAAAATAATGTAAGCATTTGAAGCAGACAGAAGATATATACTATACAATACTGAATATGCATATTGGTATACAAGCAGAACAGAGAAAATGTACCAACAACAGTTGTGTCTCCCCTGTTTGATCCACTAGATGGGGCACAAAAGCAGGAAGTGTGTCATGTGTCTGTGCCATGTGAGTGGGCCTGAACTGCACTTGAGGATTATTACGCAAAACCAGCTGAAAAAAAATAATAATGAAAAAAATCATGACTCACTAATAATAAATGTGCCTCTAAGATATAAGAAATCACTGATTAAAAACTCTTGAAATTGTGTGCATATCTAAAAAATTCCCATAAAATGTATGTGCATGCTTCGTTCCAGATAATTGCACAGAATAAATATGAAAAGCATCTTTCCTTTTGCTGCATGTCCTAGTTTTTATGAGCCACCGTGAGCTCTCAGGCTGATCGGGTCACTGAAACAGCGTTTCACAGAGGGGCCGTATAAAAACAGCCATCCCAGGGAACTCCCATGCTGCCTTTTTGCAACTCCCAGGCTGAGTTAAATGATTCTGCAGGGTGTGAGGCAGCGCCGCAGGATGCCAGAAGGTCTCTGTGTTTCAGTTTACGCTGCTTGCCTTTGTTTCAGCTCCTGCTTATAGCAGGAACAACTGAATCGGTTATTCTCTGAGGCATATGAATATTAAAAGGTCACGTCCTTTGTAATACAAAGAAACAGTGAATATCACGTCAACACAGTCTGGAGTCGCTGTCCATAAACAAACCTGAATTATTTACTGTCTCGGTCAAGCCAAGTGTAACTACATGTTAGTTTAAATGCTCTAATGAAGCATAAGGTTTGTTGTGTTTGGAGAACTGTCTAGTGACCTTGGGATGCCAATTTTGCTGTTGTTTCCTGATTTCTTGTTAAATGACACCTCTACTGGCCATAAAATAAATAATCCTAATGTATTCAAAAAGCTTTTCAAACACAACTCTGTTTGTAACACATACTGTACAGCATTAGGAAAGAAAATCGTGAAAGATGAATAATGCTAATTTATCTTTGACCACAGAAATAAATTACATTTGAACATATATTCAGAGAAACAACATTACTTTTTTAATCAGATATATTTAGCTGTGCTGAGCATAAGATACTTATTTCAGAAAACAAACAAACGTGTACCCCTTTATATTAAGTGTCCCTAATGCCTGTGCACTTACAAAGTAACTAGATGTGTATCTAGTATGTAACCACAGTGTAAATACACATTGCTACACAGTAACAATATTACAGCTGTAATATTTCTGTAACTTCACACATGTAACAACTCTCAAAATGGTGTGTGTTCAATTGGTAATGTCCTGTTACACTTTTGACACTTTTTTTCACTTCACTAAGTAGTCATGTAACAGGAAGTACATAGCTACATTTTGTAACAGCAGTATGTATAAGAGTAACTGGTACAGGGGTGATCAGGGGTGTAGTTGGGTAGGTTTAGGGATATGTAAAGTGGGTGGAGTTGGTGCACCTCTGTAATACCAATGTATATATATATGGTAACTCCTCAGGAACTGCACACTTAATATAAAGTGTAACATTCTGGACACCAACCACAATTTATATGTAAAGCCTAATTTACTGCCTGCTGCTGTGTAACACCAGAGTAATTACATGCTAAATCCATAGCAATTGTCTATTTAATATAAAGTGTAACACTTTACCAAAAAGCGATGTTAGTCCTGTTACACATTTGTACTTTCATTACCAAAAAGTGTTGTTACCAATGTCCTGTTACACATTTGTACTTACACACACCATTCTGAGGGTTGTAACATGTGTGAAGTTACAGAAATATTAGATAGATACTGTAGATACCATGGACTGGTGTTTACTTACACTGTGATAACATACAACATACAAATCTAGTTTCTATGGAAGTACACAGGTATTAGGGATACTTAATATAAAGTGGGACCAACAAACTTACCAACGGCAAACTTTTGAAATGTGTATTTTAAAAAGAATGAAAACATTTAAAAGTCTAAATGTTTTGAGGGCAAAAACATTATTATAAAGCACATCTAGGGAAACATGAGGAAAGGCTTAGTGTGATGAAGTTTAGTGGTCTGTGGAAAAGATAGGAATACGCTGTCATAATGGGTGGTGGTGTAAACATCTTGTTCCAAAACACAGACTCCTTCAGGCTGGCTTTCTTCAGAGCCACACTTAAAAACATGGATAAATTCCTTTAGTAGAAACATAGACACTGTCCTTTGAATTTGAGCCAAGTTCATCTTAAGTGTGAACGTGGTCCAAATAGACCTGTTGGGGGGGGTTTCCATAAAACAAGTTCAATTCAATTCCATTCAAATTTATTTGTATAGCGCTTTTCATGATACATATCATTGCACAGCAGCTTTACACCAAGGTAATGTTTTACATTATATGTAGCTTGTACATGTACATGTGAGGTAAAGATCAATTAATGACGTAATTGAACAGAACATTATAAATTAGATGCAGAATTCAGTAGCACTGTGTGTTGTTTCAGGGTTAGCATCATCTGAAGTCCTCATTACTAATATTGAAAAATTCAAGGCAACACACTGCATTCAGATTTTTATGTTTTCCCAACGATAAATCCCCGGTGTTAAATTAACACTCCCAAGTGTCCACACTATAGAGTGTTAAAAACATTGAAGCCGTGTTAAAGTTAATGAGCTAATTAAGTGATTAATTAAGTGACGATTGACCATTATTGAAGACACTTGATGTTAAAAAGCAGAATCACTAAAGCAGAAAATCACAATTTAGTTGGACTCTTGACCCTTAACTTTTTTTATTTACTTTTTGTTTGTCTGTTGTAGCAGTTATAACAGACAGATATTGGCAAAGAGCAAGAGTCACCAAGTGCTGATGATTGTGTTCAGATATAACCATTAATTGAACTGAATCACAGAAGAGTGTAAACTTCCTTTATTGACTATAACATCTTGTGATTCTACAATGAATCTGTGTTTCCTTTAAATTCTGGAAGGTTTTCTTATATGATGCTATTATTGGGAAAAAAAAAAAAAAATCTTTGTTTTAAGCAGACTCAGACATTAAGAATCAGTGTATGAATCTCAACAATTGTGATAAAAAGTATATTCAATAAAAGAAGTTACAAAGACAATTCTGCTAATAATTTATTTATGTTGCAATGCATGATGGGAACCATGGATAAGTTTTGATTGGCTACGACTCTTTTCTGATGGTCACCATAGTTGTGATTCCCACGCTGACTCTTGATTCTTTGGCAGAATTTTTTATACTTTTAGGCATTTAATCAATTTTTTTTTTTAGATATTTGTCTAACTCTGAGATAACCAGTTTTTATGTACTTCACAGAGATGATAACATCCTCAAAGAATACTTAAGTTGCTCAAATCACTACACAATAATCATGTGGTGAATTTTACTCTTTGCTTGTCTGTCTGTTATAACTGAGATACAGCAGCCAAACTAAAAGTAAAGGTTAAGGGTCAAGAGCCCAACTAAAGTAAACACTGAACACTAAAATGGTGACAAAGTGATTTTCTTTGATGATTCTGCTTTTTAACATCAGGTGTCTTCAATAATGGTCAATCATCACTTAATTAATCACTTAATCATCTCATTAACTTTAACACTGCTTCAGTGTTTTTAAAACTCTATAGTGTGTACACACATAGACACTTGGGAGTGTTCATTTAACACTGGGGATTTATTGGGAAAACATAAACATCTGAATGCAATGTGATGCCTTGAATTTTTCAATATCAGCAGTGATGTTTTTTTTTTTACAGTGAACACTTCTTAAGTGTTCTGGATCCAAACTGGAGCTTGTGAAATCTTAGTTCCTTTTCAGGAACTCGAGCTGTGTCGACGAGACGCTATGGGAACGCCCTCAGCGTGACGGCTCTGAATTGTGTGTGAAATCAGCCAATGTTGAGTTGGGACGTCATAGGCAGGTGACGTCACTGGCCAGGAAGCATATAAGCGCGTGGAAAACGACGGCCAGACAGCTTTTCTGTCATTCAGCGAAGCGCTCTATGTGTGTGTGTGTTAAAAGCCTGTGTATCTGTCTATAGAACAAACTTTGTCAGGGAAAATGTCCAAGAAAGTTAACAAAGTTAAACTAAACGGGGTGAGAGCAGCTTACAGTACAGCGTGTGTGAACCACTGTGCAAACTTTATATCCTCCCTGAGGATACACACACTCTCTGTGTTGCCTGCATGGGAGCGAGACACGCAGAAGCAGCTCTCCAGTACAGATAACGAATGAGACTACAGTCTCCTCCTCACCCCAGTGTGAGGCTTGAAGGCGGTGTCTCGCGCTGCCATTGATCTAAAAATAGAGCGGCAGCAGAGATGAAAAGTGACCGCGCTGTATTAAATGAGAAATCAAATGTTTCTACAGACGCTGCCAAAATAAATAAATGCCTTCAAGAAGGAGCCTGCCGTTTTTTATCATGATTTCCATACCGAGGTGTCGAAATCATGGCCATCCACGGCTAGTTTTCATCCCTCTGAATGAGTTAATAAGGATGAAAAAAAAGCAGTTATAAGAGGTTGCTATGAGTAGAGTAGACGCTCGTTTGCGAGCTATCTCTCTCTACGCTGTTTTTAAGGCTCCATTCCAGCCCTCCAAGCCTTTAAGTATTTCATATAAAATGCTGGTGGGCAGGGGGTATTCAACAGCAGGTCAGGCTGGTGCGTGTCTGCACACCATGGGGGTGTTACAGGCGTACCAAGCCGACCTACTGAAGGAGCTAGATGAAGGAACTAAGAGAACCGCTGATCTCTCATTTCATGCCACAAAGGCAGCAGGGTTGGCAGCAGAGAGGCATCTTTTCATACATGAGGAAGAGAGATAGAGTCTGCCTGATGGATGCCCTGCTTGTGCCTGAGGGTCTGTTCGGCGACGCCATAAACACGGTCGTCGAAAGACACCAGGGGACGCGTAAGCAGGCAGCGGCATTTCAGCGTTTTCCAGATCAAGGGGCTGCTGGCAGGAGCAGCCCCATCTGAGTACCAAGTTCTCGTACTAAAATTTCAGAGACACGCAGAAACA
>JAUYWG010000044.1:1761139-1788456 GCA_034779775.1 Enteromius afrohamiltoni
ACCACAGCATGTACGACTATGATTTTGACAATAAAATGTTGCAAATGGATCAACCGCCTGATGAACAATCATTACAACATAAGCCATTGTAGAAATCATTTGAGAATGTACTTACTAGTCAGATGGAGCGTCCTGGAGATGTTGTCTGACAGCAGTTCCCCTCCGACTCTGCTGGGGTGCAGGCCATCCACACGGAAAAGCCTAGGACGTTACCGGAAAAGATTCCAATTATTAACAAAGAGCAGTTTCTTTACACCATGATAGTAACCATTCATTTAGAGCAAGAAGTCAATACGTGGGAAGTGGACACGATGATCCTGGTTGTGGGTGCCGTGCAGCGAAAGGTCTTGATCAGGCTGCTGAAGTCCCTCTTCAGAACCTCCGTCTGCCGCAGCCTGCTGTTGCTCACCCCCGCGTGCAGGACGATCGCGCCGACGCTCTTGCCTTCCTTTAGGATCGCGGGTATTTGTGCAGAAACATCGAGAACGCGAGTGCAAGGAAAACAGTGTGTGTGGACTTTGCCTTTAGCTAAGGTAGCATGAACATACCGGACAGTGGAATCTCCGAAGATCACAGCACCGCGTTCCGTCTCGCGGAGGGGAGCGAAGCGAAGCGGTTCTGGGTGGAGATCCCGAAGACCAGAGGCGGCTGAGATGTCCTTGACCGGGCCTGGCTCTTGTCTTCCGCTGCTGTTGCACCCAGGGTCTGTGGTTTACCGGCACTGGAGTGAAGGATATCTGGGACGATAGCATTCCAGGTGCACGGAACCTGTGAAGAGAAGCACACGGAGTAGAGGTTGTCAGCGTGTTCGAATCCCGCTGTATACTCACCCGGGAGGATTCCAGCGCTGCTTTCCGCTCTCTTATCTCGGCCTGTCCCTCCAGCAGCTCCCGGATCTGCTTATCCACGGCCTCCAGTTCGAGCTGAACGTGTCCTCACCTGCACTCAAAGGTAGACACAAATTCACCATTAAAGCGAGTAACTGTGAGTAAACAATGGTAATGTGTGTAGATAGTGTGTAGACAATGCTAACAAGGTTAGTGGTCACCACGCTGGTGGTGCTAACGGGCTACAAGCTAACGAGTCAGGAAATCAAGACTAAACTAGTGATAACAGAGCAATCCGGTTGTTTTAGTTGTAAAATACAACAGGTGGTGTGTTCACACATTATAAGAAACAAAAATGATGGTTTGTAAAATAGATCAGTGATTGAAAAATAGACAATAAAAAATTAACTTAAGGGAGCTCCCGTTTGTCTCGTCTGTCTCGCTGACACGTCACTTCCAGAATATATGAGGTTCACCAAATAAGCCAGGTTAGTCTGACTTATTGTCAGTTGATTTGGTTCAAAATAAGACTAACTTACTAAATTATTCCACCAAGTCACTCCTGTTACGAAGCAGATGGGACGCAGTTGGTAAGTTGCAATATGATGAAGGGTGATGAATGACGAGCTCACACACACAGACGGAGACAATGCCCCTACAGAGACCACAACCACACACCACAGACGCTGGAGAGACGAAGAGGGAATTCCTTGTAACCTGGGGAAACAGAAAATCGAGATAATTTTGCAGTAGATGGACATTGTTTGAAAGTGCATTATAGGTTAAACTCATCTTATTGTATCCTAAACGACAAAAAGATTAGGTAACAAGCACAACGAATCCAATATTGTGTTCCCATCCAGATATACAGGAGTCCATTTGTCAGAGGATGTGCAGTTGTTTCCAGAATTACATGGACAGACAATACTCCACTATTCTATGGGCATACAGCACATTCTTTGATTGAGTAACTGTTGTGTGGGGAAAGTCATGCTTGGCTCTGTGGATTCGGAGAGAGCAGGTGTACGGCAATGGTGAATTACTCTTCTATTTGACACCGCTCACATATTTCATCTTAGTAAGTTCCTGCCAAGCTTTGTGGCCTGACTTTGAGGCTTGAACTCTGGCATGTCAGCTGGTCTCCCAGGGTAACTTCAACTCTATTTCATTGATTTTGACTGAGGTCGGGGAAATCTACTTTATGTGCCTAGTTTTGTTTAGCCAGACTAGTCATATGAATATGATCCTCATTTGCCTCAATTCTGCCCATTTACACAGTAATATTTACAGTTGAGTGAATTCCATTCATTTCAGCATGAATATGTGATCATGGGTTTAAGTGAAGGATTTCCTCACATAGATTATAGCCTGATCATGTTCACATTTGTTATGTGAAATTGCCACACTTAACAACGTTTTTTGGTCAGTTGACTTTGAACTTGAGCTCACTTTGTGGTGTGAGTTTTCATATGAAGAGTGACCATGCAATTTTGAAGAAGGCAGGATTTATATTAATATAAATTTGTCCTGCATAAAGATATGTGGTATGACACTTATTGCAGAATTAAGCCGAGGAGACTTTCATAAGTACCCCAATGATTATCGGTCCTGACCATATGAAACTGTTATACCCATAAAATACTTTAAGAGACTAAGTAAAATTTATTTATATAGCACCTTTCACAGACAAGGTGTCACGAAGTGCTTTACAAACTGTAAATAAAAAGGATCAAACATGGATACAAAAAAGATCCACCATAAAAACAACAAAAAACAATCTTCACAAAGATAAGTGACCATCGCTGTTAATTAAAAGCAAGTCCAAACAGCTGCATCTTCAGATGTTTTTTAAAAGAATTTACAGAGCCCATAGTTCTCAATTCTAAAGGAAGAGAGTTCTAAAGGCTCGGTGCCACAGAACAAAAATCACAATCACCTTCAGTCTTAAGACGTGTTCTAGGGACAGTTAAAAGATCCAGGTCTGAAGACCTCAACAACCGACCCGGTGAATGCTTATGTAAAAGATCCTGAACATAGAGAGGTGCTTGACCATGCAAGGCTCTATAAGTGATAACAAAAATTTTCAACTGCACTCTGAATTCAACTGAAAGCCAAAGCAGGTCTTTAAGTAGAGGTCTTATATGAGACCACTTACTGGTACTAGTCAGAAGCCTTGCAGCTGCATTCTGTACAACTTGTAGTCGCTCCAAAAAAGACTTATTCAAGCAAGTATACAAAACATTAACCACAGGAATATGCCGTTTCTTAATTGGAGACACTTTATCCAGTAACAAAGTGCAGTAGTCATTAAAAAACTGAACAGAATATCATTTGAAATAATGATGGAGTTGGAATCAAAAGCAATTTGAGAAATTCTCTAAAGCAACTTGGCTAATCATGCAAGAGCAAGACATCCGCTTAACCGGCAATGGACTCTTATTACACACAAGATTAAATAAAACACATTTATGATCACTAACATAAACATCTTCGGTACACTGTTTTTTAAAAACCACAGCAAGTCCACCCCCGCGGCCCACAAGCCTAGGAGTGCTGATAAATGAACAGAGAGACTGATGTCCTAAATCTTTAGATAAATAAATAAAATAATTGCAAATTTACATGGTTAGTCTTGTTAGTATGATATTTGGACATCATCAAGAGACCAAACTGTTGGGCACAATAAGCAAGCTAACTGTTACAAGGCGGTTCTCTCTGGCTCTGTCAGACCATCATCAGCGGGAACCTTCCCCTGCGTACTAGTTTCCGTCCGGACCCTTTTTAGCCAAACACCTCAATGATTTCCGCCACAGGTGTTAGCGATCATCTGCCCTATTTAAGGCATGTGTGGAGAGACAACTGACGCAAAGTTTTGTTCCTCGTTGACAACTCTGATAATTTTTTCTGTGGATTATTCTGGACTGACCTGTTACCTACCTGAATGGTTTATTCGACTCTGATTCTCCCCTGTTGCCCCGAACTTTGCCTGGACTGTTGTTGTTCATACCTGCCTGATTCCTCGACCTTCTGCCTTCCTCCGGTACTGTCTTGCTCTGCCTTCATTGTGTTTTGTCTGCCCCCGTTGTGACGTCTTCCTGTTTGACTACGAGTGTTTAATAAACAGCATGCAAATGGATCTATCGTCTTCCAAGTCATTGTCACAGAAAACTTCGCCAGAATTTTATCCAGCTGCAGTATTTTAACTGGCCAGAGGTTAAATCATCAAGGCTCTTTGTTGAATACCCACCATCAACAAATAGAGAAGTTGACTCGTTTGTCTGAGGAGATGGGACAATCTTTACAGGCTCTCAACACCTCAGTGCAGGCTTTGAACATCGCCATTACTGCTCTGGTTCAGACAACAGCGTTTGCACCTGTTGTTCCTGCCACATCTCTGGTTATACCTCCACCTGCACCTCAGGTTACCAAACACGCTGCATGTGTGTCTCTCCCCGAGAAGTATGATGCAAAGGCTTTCTTATGCAGTGCAACCTGTATATCACTCAGCAATCCAGCAACTTTGGGACATGCACTGGACTGGGCCATGGCTCTCTGGGAGGGACAAAGAATGTTGTTTCTGAGCTACACTGAGTTCCTACAACAGTTTTGTGAGGTGTTTGATCATGCTACTGGAGGACGCAATTCCAATGATAAAATTTTGACTCTCAAACAGGGAACCAGTTCCGCTGCCAAATTCACCCTGCAATTCCACACCCTCGTAGCCCAGACTGGATGGCCTTCTGAGCCCTTAAAGGCTCTGTACCGCAAGGCCCTGAGCCGGGAACTGTAATCAGAATTAGCCTGTCGAGATGAGGGGAAATCACTCTAACAGTTCATGGAGCTGGCCATCCAAACTGGATAATTTGATCCACTCTCGTCGTGCACAACAACCTCTCCTGGCACGTTCCCTCACTACTTTCATCACTCATAACAACCCTAAACCTATGCAAATTGGGAAAACTCACTTGTCTGATAATGACAGTTCTCTACATCACCCAGGATCTGAAGCTTCTCATCAGGCCCATACACTCTGAAAATATCCGGCTGTTCATCATCTACTCACCAGACCACCCCATCATCCTGGGCCTACCATGGCTGGAGCTTCATAACCCCACCATCTCATGGGCAGAACGTCAAATCATCAGATGGTCAGGCGTCATTCAGTTCTCAATGCGATGGAGAATAATACAGAGTATGTGCACAGACATTGCTGCCACCAATGCTTTTATTGTGCACAAAGAGCTATATGGTAACTTGTCCCATAAGGAGTTTATGGAACAACTTACCACAGAGCTGTGTGGTGTATCACAGAAAGCTGCACCAAAACGGACCAGTAGTTACCATGTCTCTCCTTGTGTACACTAAACACTATTGGTTTCTTTTACACTGTCCCTTTTTGCACTGTTTTGCCTTGGATTTTTTACTGTACTGTCCCTGATTTGGTCTTCTGTAAACTTTTATGTAAACTAATTTTGTATAATATTTATTAAAACACAAACACACTTGTAAACACAGAGCTATTACAATATTAAAGATTCAAGTCTTTGAGTATTGTCACATTGTTTCTTTAGGCTGCCTCAGCATTCTACCTTGATGGGGGAACATTAGCCAGTGGGGGAGTGTCTTTTGTCTCTCCAGGTGTGAATTGTATAAATATTCTTGGCCAGTCTTTCCAACAGTCCCTCTGTGTTCCAGGCTCTCATCAACTATGTGGTGCTTAAGGGAGGATGTGCAGGACTGTGATGCTTGTTTGTACAAGATTCTGAGGCATTCCTATTGGTCTAAAACTACAGCATTTTTGTCAGTTGTCCAGAAACGTCATGAATAGTCTACAGTACCACTGTACTTTGTGAAGTAGTGTTGTGTGAGGTAAGGGCCGTTAACTTCCCACTTTCCTCACACATGCCAAACTTTCTTTGGGTGCAGACAGGGGCTTCATGGGAAAGTAGCCTGCTGTGTTAAAACAACTGAACCATAATGTTGCCATCTTTTTTGGGGATAGAAAAGAAACACAGGAGAGGATGATGCCCTGTCAAAGCTTGCCAGCTCATTTTTGGATCTGTCAGTCTTGTTGAACTAGGGACATCTTGCTTTAGAATCCTGGTTCAAATAACAATTATGTGCAAATATGATACAAATGACGTCAACTGGTGGGTCAGAAATAACTATATTTGCAGATAATATAATATTAGTGAAATAAAAGTCTATTTTTCTAATTACTAATTAGTTAGCTAATAATGTTTCTTAACACAGTTCAAACTAAATGTTTAATATTTCATTTTATTTTTTAATACATTTTATCTGTAATGTTTTATTCATATTTTGCCATGCTTTAAAGAAATACACTTATTTTGATATATTATCTATCATAAGAAGTGCTCTGTAATAATTTTAAATATAGTGTTATTTGCTTTTACATTTTAAGTTAATACATTTCAGATGTACTAAATTGCTACTTAGTCATGACAAACATGTAATTACAAATATTTAAATTCAATTTACGAAATGACATTATATTTTAGTGTACCAAGGATGCATTTCAGTACATGTTTCAAAGAACATACAGTGCCCTCCACTAATTTTGTGGAGCAAAAATCTGAGCAAAGGTGGATGTAAAAATAAATCTGCATTGTTTATCCTTTTGATCTTTCATTCAAAAAATGTGCACAATTCTAACCTATCATTGAATTAAAACAATTTAAATGGAGCGAAAATCTAATTGTGAAATAAATAATTTTTTTCTCCAATACTTGTTGGCCACAATTATTGGCACCCCTAGAATTTTTTATTAGTAAAATATCTCTGAAGTATATTCCCATTCATATTCACAACACATATATATGTATGTAACACAAATCAGTGAAGTGGTTCTAAGAAAAGAGATAGATCAGTGAAAAATGTCAATTTCCACCAGCAGGGAAGTAATTAAGTATTTCCAATCAAAATACAATGTTAGGAAACTGTTAGGAAGAGAACGTGTGTCTATATTATCCTAATACACAGCGAGGAGAAGAGTTTGAGTGGCTAAAGACTCTTCAAGGAGTACAGCTGGAGATTTGCAGAAAATAGTTGAGTCTCAGGGTCAGAAAACCTTAATAATAAAAATAATAGTCACACAGACCCTACTTCAGCACATGTTGTTTGTGAGGGTTTAATAAAAAATCTCCTCACTCATACAAAAGCAATCTCCAGCCTGTTCAGTTGTCAGACAGGACTGGAACTACAAATGGGACGTCTTCTATGATCAGATGAAACAAATACTCAAGCAGTAAATACTTAGCAGCAAATACTCAAGATGGGTTTGGTGAACACAGGGATAAAAAGTACTCCATGTCTACAATGAAGTATACTGCTACGTTTTTGATGTTGTGGGTCTATGTTTCAGCTGGAGGTCCTGGACATATTGTTTAGACACATGGCATCATGGATTCTATTAAATACCAACAGATAAAAATCCACTGACAATAATCCACTGACTATATATTGGGCCATGGTTGGGTCTTCCATTGGGACAATAATCCAAAACAAACATCAAAATACACACAAGAATTAGTCACTGAGCACAAAAGGAAGCTTTTGCCATGGCTGTCCCAGTCCTCTGACTTGAACCCTGAGTGAGGTGAACTAAAGAGGAGAACCAACATCTAGCTGGTAATCTAAAGGGTCTGGAGAGACTCTGGATGAAGGTCTCTTTTCTTATCAGGTTTTCTCCAAACTCTTCAGGCATTAAAGGAGAAAACTCAGAGCTGTTATCTTGGGAAAATGTCATAACAAGAATTGGGTGACAATAACTATGGCCAACATGTATTGGAGAAAAAAAAAAATTCATCATGAGTTTTTCTCCCTAAATTGTTTTAGTTAAATGATAGTTTAGAATTTTGTGATTTTTTTCAATGAATGATCAAAAGGATACACAGTGCAATAGTGCCAATATTAGTGGAGGGCACTGTATAAGTAATTAAGAAATGTCACACACACTCACACACAGTACATATCTTATATGAGTAATAATGATTTGTTCATGTTGGAACAAAACCTCCAAGTCAGAAAACTTCAGTATTTTGGATCATCTTGGCACAAATTAATCTAAAATTCATCCCAGATTGCATTAAATATGGGTTAAATGGAGGTAACCAAAACCACTGCTATAAAACACATTTTGTCTGATTATCAGTTATCAGTATATTTATATAAACAGCTGAGATCAGATTAATGCATTTGCAAAAGAACACAATCACAAGCGTGATTAGTTTCACCAGCTCATCGCACAGATCAGATACTGAAACCAGTTATTTCTGTGACGTTTCAGAATGAAAGGCCACTGTTAAACCTAATTGTGTATTGGCCCTCCAGCATTAGCCTTAACCTTTTTCTTGGAAAGGCTTGATCAGACAGGCAGTCACACAGCTCACTTTGTGAATAGATTTTTTTTTTTTTTAAGTTTCCTCTGAAATTCAAAGGTCTTTCTTATTTTAACAGATGTGGGCAGGCCTGTAGCCGATCATTCCCAAGTGACCCTAACGTGCACTTCCTGTCCAGTAAGCTTACACCCAGGAATGGAACAATCCCACTTTGTACCTACAAGTTCAGTACTAAAATGGAGGGCTTTTAGTCCCTTTTAACATATTTCACTCTTACTTGATTTATTCCTTGTGTCTTGGTGTAGCAGAAAGCCCTCATTTAAACCTGATTTTTTTTTAAGTTAGCCGTAAGCAAAATCCATGGAAAAATCCAAATCCTGGAAAATCCATTTTAAGCTAGTAGCTGTGTATTGGAAACATGGAGGCTGGTTATTAGCTTGTAAGGTCCACAAATTGGCCCAAGGAAGGTGTCCAATGGTGGATGAAGGTTTCCTGCGTGTTTTCAGCACGCAAAAATGTTACATTTAGGTAAAATTTAAATCCAACTCTATTTTATTTTATTACTACCTCGAATTTAGATTGGAAAGCAAATCGGTTGTTTATCTATTTCTAATTAGTATTCTTCTAACATTATTTGATTATTCTAGTTAACCCTTTATTTTATATTCACTCGTTCACAAGGATACAACCTAATCTACTAGAGTCAATAATTGCAGAGTAAAACAGAATAGCATCAAATGTAACAATATATTATCAGTCAGGTAAATTATTATTATGTACTGTATTATGTCAATTACATAGCCAATTCAAAAATATTAAATCATACAAAATTTGCCACCCTGTGGTGAACAGTGTGATGCTGTGAATGCCTTATTGGGGCAGCCGTGGCCTAATGGTTATGGAGTCTGGCTTGTAGTCGAAAGGTTGCGAGTCCAAGTCTCCGGGCACTGCAGCGATAGTGATCTCGCTGCCCACTGCTCCAGGTGTGTGTTCACAGTGCGTGTTTGATCACTTCTCACTACTGTGTGTGTGCACTTAGAGCGGTTAAATGCAGAGCACAAATTCCGAGTATGGGCCGCCACATATCACTTTCCTTTTCCTTCCCATATGTAACCCATAATACTTCTGTTCCATTTAAATTTTGACAAATAATAAAGGCTTGATTTTGTCTTTTAGGAAATTATTTTAAAAGTGATTGGATGAAAAAATTTGAAAAATTGGATTTTGGAGATTCATGGATTATTAAAATCAGAATAAATCAGAATAAATAGTAATAGGTGACAACCCTGAATTCAGGAGAATCTAATGCAGCTTTAAGTGTCTTGATTGCGAGAGGTCAGTATTATTGCTTTTCATGTTAAATTCTGCATATAAACATGAAAGAATCTGATGTAAATCTGGAATTTCCCTCCAAATCAGAACGTAAAATATTAAATCAAGGTTATAGTATTTAAATATGGAAGTATTCAAAATTATTTATGCATTTGTTTGTTTATTCATCTAATTTCATCTAAATTTATTCGTTCTCTATCACATATTTTTTTTTTTTTTACATTTTTCTGTCACACCACAGGACACATTAAAATGTACATATATATTTAACAAAAGTTAATGGGACACTTCACTTTTTTTTCCAACTTCCCTACAGTTAAAAAGTTTTGAATTCATTCAGTGGATCTCCGGGTCTGGTGGTGTCACTTTTTCCTGCACTTTACAATAGATCATTTAATATGATTAGACCATTAGTATAATGATCAAAAATGACCAAAGAGTTCGATATTCTTTCTATTTAAAACTTAGTTTGTAGTTACATGGTGTGATAAGACCGACGGAAAATGAAAGGTTGTGATTTCCATGGCTGCTATGACTGGTATGAAGCTATACTCTTATTCTAGTGTAATAATCAAGAAACTTCGCTGCCGTATCATGGTTGCAGTAGGCGCAATGACATTACACAGTGCCTGAAAATGCTGGGGACTATTTTCAGGTGCTGCGTAATATCATGGCACATGCTGCAACCACGCAAAGTTCATCAAAGCTCAACGGTTTAACTCTAGGAGAGTTGGAAAATGAGTCTTTCAAAAAAGTGGCATGTTGCTTTAAATCTTAAAATACAATGTTAAGTTACCACTGAATATTTCTGAAAATATTCTAACAAATAAGTTTTGTTAAAAAAGATGTAAGTGCAACATTGAATAACAACTGTCTACAGAAAACATGGAAAAGTGGCGAAGTGGAATGGCTAAACGCATTTTGTGTGAAGAGCCTCTACATGGGTTAAATTAAAAATGTATTTCTGGGTGGGAAAAGGCCAGTTAAAGATTTAATTGTCATATAAATTAGTACATAGACATTCAGTTGAATTCATTCAGTTACTAAAGTGTTAAAATCACATAAAAGTTGAAACGTATTTAAAACATCACACACCCACTCCCACACAAAGTTCCTTTACCAAGGTGTGTTCACGACTACAGTGTATGAAGGAATTCCTTGTGCTCTGTTTTCTATAGCCAGGCCTTATACTTAACCAGTAGTCACAACACACACTCAGACTGAAGTCTACCTCCACCCAATCAGCTAAAAAAAAGACCTATGTTGATAGGTATGTCGTTCCCGCCTGAGAGAAAGATCATGGAAAAAGCTATGCATTCAGTGGAACTCCTGCTGTCAAGGGAGGATGATATGGCATCGGCCTTTCTAAGCTAATTTCCAAGTTTATGTGCTTTACTTCAAATCCATATAGGACAGTTTTACAGATATCATCTTTCTGTTGATGAAGCCGTTCAAGTTACTTACTCAAAAGTTACTTACAAGTCTGCTACTGATTCCAAATGACATGATTACATTACATTTTACAATGATTACATTTTTTTTTCTAATTTTAGTAACATTACACATTTTAAGTACTTTTTTTTGAGTACTTTTTGATTACTTTTAAATTACTTTGAACAACTCATTCATCACATTAGTTCATATAGGATAAGTCATACAAATGTTAAATAATTCAAATAATAATTAATGACTGGTCTTTGTGTGAATGTCCACAAAACTGGAACAGTCACATAATGCATGTACTTACTGTTATAATAAAAATAAATTATGCAAATGTAACCCTAAGCCTAAGTCTAAACCATATAGTAAGTGAATGTAGTTAATTAACATTAATCAGTACTTAAATTTATAATTACACTGCAATAACGACACCTTAAAATAAAATGTAACCAATTTTTGGATTACATGTAAGCAATTCGCAGATCTGGTCGTGAAATATTGATAACTACGCTTGAACAGAATGTTCTTGTAGTGTTAGTTACTAAAGAAAGTTTCACTTTTATTCTACCCTCAGGCACAGACTGAATTGGTCAAAAAAATGGAGCAATGAAGCAATTGACATCCAACCATCTGTTGACAATTTGACCCTAGTCCAAACAGCCTGGCTGAAACTTGAGAGATTTTTCTTACACAATGAGATAAAGTGTTATGAACTGAACCCACAAAGCCACGTGTGAAGTTAAAGCCTCAAAGTCTTCTTCTGTTGGAGGTTAGGAGGTTATTAAACTATGAAAGTTCCCTATTGCTCCTCTGAGGGTCTTTAAATGCTCAAAAATGAAGATCATGTGTGCACCTGCATTCAGGCGAGATATTTTGGTCCCTCCCTTCCTCTCAGTACATCTACAAGCAATTTGGTCCTTGTCTCTAAAAAAAAGAGAAGAATGGAAATGTTTCAGTTCGATGTTTTACTTTATAGTGCATAGCTCCGCCAAAATTATATTAGAGGACAACAACAAGACCTTTTCCACTTGTGTTGACCACTCAGGAAAGGTATTCTCTAAAAGTTTCCACCAAAAAATGTAAACAGTTCTCATAAAAACTGTTGCAAAACAAGGTGAAGTGCTCACTGGAGACTTACAGGCTGATGTTTCTATTGTTTTGAGGGACAGACATTAAATGTGTTGTAGATGTGGTGACTCATGGCTGGGTTTGGTTGGCTGAGAGCAAAGTAAGTGTAATGGCCAAATGGTCTGTCTGTCTGAAAGCTCTCTGGGGACTATATAACCTCAGAGTAACTTGTTTTCTTACTTGATAATATGATGTGTCATTTTGTCTTCAGGATAATGGTTTAGTTCTTCAAAAAGCTACGTTCAGTCCAACTTGAATCTTTTTCTCACATTCTGGCCATACTTTTTGAAAAGGTTGAAATGGTCATCTTCCACTCAAATCACACAGCTAAATTACTACGTCTTTATTTCTGGAAAAGGTCGAAATGGACATTTTACTGACATTTACTGAATACTATCCACTCTGATATAAGGGCTTTTTGCAGTGAATGTGATAATTTTATAATAATAATAATAATATGGGCACAACCAGCTGCTCCTTGAAAAAGCAGCCATTTTTTAATCCTCTTGGTCGATTTTTTCTCTGCTGTATTGTGATGAAAGATGTCCAGTAAGATCTGAGCTCTAAATCACAGGCTCAAACAAGCAATATTGGTGCTGTTAAAGCACAAAAAAACAGCTTTAAAAACAAGTAAAGCCAAGGAAAGGGATACTGGAACATAATGGATGGTGAGTCAGAAATTGTATTACTATAGGGTTATTAATTACTACTGGAGAAAGCTTAATTTTAACCTGGATCATGTGTCCCTTAATAACCAATCACATTACAGCATTGACGACATTGACAACAAGTCAGCATTTATGGTTCCCATAGGAATCAATGAGAACTCATAGTTGCTGCTGCTACTTTTTGATAAATCTTTTTCTATTTGCGTGTCTTGTCCTATGCGTCAACATTTCTTCTTATTATTGCTCAAAGATAGCTAAATAATGCTATATGCCACCTAGAAGTCTGACAAAAATTCTGGATCAGCACCACTTAGCGTACAGGGGTGAATTAGCAGAAGATGATCATTTGTTTCGTACTTGGTGTGAAAGCACCATTTGCAGGCAATGCTCCTCACTTTTTCACATCACAATCAACTATTTAAACACGAGGTCACAATGTATTTGTAACTTTGACAGTTTATAACTATTTTACATTTTGATGAATTGATGACAAATTCATCTAAATTTATTTGTTGTATACATGTTGTATACATTTTATTTAATTTATTATTATTATTATTATTTTTATTTTAAATAAAACATTTGCCATTTTAAATCTCAACACCTTTCATCCCAATAAGAAAATAATCTCTACCTGAGATTAAAATAAACTCTCTCAAAATACCTCTAGAATATTTTTACACTGTATGGATGTGCCATGACAGGGGTTGGCTGAGGAAAACAGCACAAATCAGCTTCCAGCTCAGAGAAATGACACATTTCAGATTCTTGTGAAAGGCAAAAGTTACATTACCTCAGTCTTTCCACTGAATGCCTACAGGGCTAAAAAACCCTCACTGTTAAAACATTCCCTTTTTCCACTAGCAGCACTTCTTTCCAAGAACTGTTCTTCTCTTATCACCTCATAATCAGTCTACTCCCCTCACTTTTGAGGAAATACGATATATAAATACTCTTTTGATTGGCATGTGGATATTTAGATGTTTTGGGTAATTG
Source organism: Enteromius afrohamiltoni (assembly GCA_034779775.1). NCBI lineage: Eukaryota > Metazoa > Chordata > Actinopteri > Cypriniformes > Cyprinidae > Enteromius > Enteromius afrohamiltoni. Next base: position 1,774,892 of record JAUYWG010000044.1, read on the forward strand.
TTTTGAGCAATTTTTTGTTTATTTTGGTAGTTGATGATGTCATTATTATAGTATATTTATCAGAGAATTTTAAAAAGTCTCAATCCCTAGTGCGTGTTTGTGTGTGTATGCACGTGTACATGCTTTTTTGAGTTATGAATCTCACACTTGGAATTTGTTTTTCAAGATTTATGGGGGTTTTTTCCACGAAGTTTTGGAACATGTATATACAGTGATGTCAATAAGTACTTGATGACCCTGTGATTTTTCAAGTTCTCTTATTTAGGAATAAATTGCTAAAAAAATCTAACAATGTGATTTCCGGATTTTTCTTTTTAGATTCTGTCTCTCACAGTAGAAATGCACCTATTGATTGATGATTTCAAAACAAGATAACTTGCAAAATCACAGGGTGATCAAATATTTATTGACCTCACTGTATAAATAAAACACACATACTGTGTGTGTATGTGTGTATATATATATATATATATATACAGTATATAAAAATGTAAAAGTAAACTATTTTGTCAAGTGTCTTCTCTAAAGGCTTATATTTTAATTTTTTAAGTTATGTTAAGTTATGAAAAAGTGTATTTAATGTGATTTAATTATGTTAATAACTGGGAATTACATTGAACTTAAAGCTGAGTGTATTTCCCACACACACACACACACACACTACCTTTTTTTCTCTTCTGTGGCGTGTGTTTATTTCCTGTGTACCTGGCCACCCAACCCCCAGCCTCCTGGAGTAAAGGGAAAATAATTTAGTCTCTGCGAGTAGTTGTTTCCAGATGTGTCCTCCATCTCAGGTCTGCTGTGAACTGCTTCACAGACAACTTCTCAGACAGAAAAGTGCAAGACTGAGAAAGATGATCTCATGCTTGCCAGTTACAGCAATGAGAAATCAGACTCAATGAGCGGCTTTAAGAAAATCAGCATAGTGAGGATGAATATGATAGATTTTTCAGCAAATCGAGTTTTTGATTGAAATGTTGTTGTTTTTTTACCATAGTATATTAATCTTGCTGTTTTTTTTTTAAACCTCTTTGTTTACTGCTTTCTGGCAACCCATGAAAATAAGAAATACACAGTTAGAAAAGGGGAAAAATCTGCAGCATTAGCATTTCCTTTGATAAAGCATAAATGCTGTTCAAATGTTTACTGAGATAGGTTTCACAATTCAGCATTGTCAGGATATTAGAGTGTGTGTGATAACTGCACAACAATGGGACGGAGGCATTCGTTTGAATTTGGGACTGGGCTGTATCCCACAAAAGCCACATCCCTCTCCACACTTGACTGTTGTCCTTGGCAACGAGACGAGTGGTTTCAAGTTCATAGATTGCTTGAAAGGTCAGTTTAGTAAAGAAAGGGAAATGATGAAGAATGGTTTGTTTTTAAGAGAGAAAACTGTAGAAAGGAGAACTACTTTTTTGTACTATGGTTTTTGTTCTTTTTACAGTTCAAAAGAAGGAAAAATATGTTAACAATGTAATTGTGTAATTTCTTTTAAAAGTAATCTTAACACTATGTGAATAACTGGCAGAAGATGTAATGAAGTACAGAGTTTTTAGATAATAATAACAACACAGCTTTGTTGTCACAATATTTCCATGTTAATTTGAACCAGCTTGACACATCCCGGCTTGACATAAAGAGGGAAGTGTTTGCGAAATGTGTATGGAAAATATTCATATTGTATGTCTATTTGTTGGAAATACGTATTCGATATCATAATTATTATAGCTTTACTTGCTATGTTTGTGCTATCTTGATGCCAAAAAAGGTTTGTAGCAATCTACCAACAGGGGCTAACCGGTCATGTTAACCAGCTGAAACATAAAACCCACACACTTTCACATTTGCCACCAAAACACTGCTACTTTTGCAGTTAAACTGGACTAAAAATTGATATTTGCTTACACTCGTTAATGACAGAACTTTCGTGAGGCAAGATCAACTGTCTGCATTTATCTGTGACAAACTCTAGATGACAGAGGACCACAGAGGAGTTCAAGGGATTTTATCGGCCTTATGGGTGGATCTGTCTGCCTGATGGGAAAAACTAAACACTGGAAATAAAGTCAAATCGAGAATCCGCTCAGCAAGAGAGCCGGAGAAGTAACAGCAAACACACACACACATGCAAACACACACACAAACACTGCTTTCCTGTGATGTGGTACAGACGTCACCCGCAGGCTCGCTGTGCGGCCTTTAACCAGAAGAAGTCATAAAATCCCACATGTTGCCCTGCCTTAGCACTCAATCACTCTCACATCTAATATGCCTCAGACTGTACAGACCTCTAAACAAATTAAAACACTTTTAGTACAAATGTGCTTTTGAATGCCTAAAAACATGTGGCTTTATGGTAATAAGACACTCTTCTCAAAGTGTCTAGTTAAATCTGCAGACTCCATTTAAAGTTGATATAACAAAGTTTTGCTTGAAAGAATGGTTAAATCTAAAATCTAAAATCTAAAATTATGTAATTGTTTACTTATCTTTGTGGTTCAGAACAACATACAGACAAGTCACCTTTTGGGTGAACTGTTCCTTTAAAGGGAGGGACATTCTCATTCCAGACTGCATTTAATTGGACAAGCCTTCCTTCACACAACCAAACTTATTTCACACAATTCTGGTCCGGTTTCCTGAAAAGAAAGATAATTCAATGAAATTAAATTAAATTAATCAACTTTTTATTTAAAGGAGTGATACAAAGCCAATTCTTCACAAGCTAATACGATTCTTTAGAGTCTTAATGGAAAGTTTGTAATATAGTTTGTTTTAAAATTGATCAAAGCTAATTTTACCCTGTCATATACAGCTCTTTAGAAATCACTCTGTTATGTGTACTTCACCTTTAAATCTTCACAAGCTCTGCTGACTCCGCCCCTCTTTTCAGAGGCACTCTCGGAGGATCTTTTTTAGTCGTATTCATAGGGAAACTTGCTAATTAGCACATTATTAGGAAAGGTGATTGGCAAAGATTCATTAAAAGGCATTATACTCACTGCTTCTGTAGGTGAGACTGGATCATAAATGATTTGTGCAAACATAAATCCGGTTGATAAAGGGCACATTGCCCTTCAGAACCAAACACAACGTTAACCCTCTGCGTCTTCAGACACTCAGATGGGAGTAAATGACTACTGCTATGTTCATAAATACATTCAACAACAAAGCACCTCAATCTCTTGGGAGTCTTGCTTGTCTCTGCGTCTCGGTCTGATGACGGCTCACTCAGGGTGGGTCTGAGGTAAGACACCAGTTCTGCCTGTGTGACACGCTGCTGTCAGTCAACTATTTTGGGAGTGGCCTCTGTCTGTGTGATGCCACACCGACATGCGTTTGAGAATGGCTTGATTTCAGAAGGGGCAACTTATTTTTATTACATTAAAACAAAACTACTGGTGTGTCTTTATCATTGTAGAATGGTTGTGTACACACACTCCCAACACACATTTCAGTCCAAACAGCTTGTTAGAGTGCATGTAGCAGATGACCAATTTAAGAATTATGACTTTACTCTCACAGTTGTGAGTTTACATTTTCCAAATTGTGGCAAAAAAATAGCTAATTATAACTTTATTTATAAGGTAATTTTCTTCACAGTATATTTTGCAATTTTGACTGTTTTTCTCCGAATGGCAAGTTGATTACACTCAATATCAGATTTAGAAACTAAACAAAATTGTGAAATAACTTGGAATTTGATTGATAGGTGATTTGACCAATTATTTGAACGGCCAGTTTTGTCCAAAGCTATCTTGTCTCATTTAATGTCCATAAACACAATTTTTTCATGTCTTCTATCTGGTTTGTTAGTTGACAGATTCAACTGGGTCCGTTGTCAGAACTGGAGTCAAAAGCACTCGGTTTAGGACCCCACTGTATGTGATTCCTCAAATAACTGCAATACCCCAATTAAGATGAAAAAATGGCAATGGCACCATCTAGACTGGCCAGGAAAGATTCTGTACAAATAATTACTACTCAAATGGACAAAACAAACACTAGAGCAGATGGAAGTAGGAAAACCGTCTCCACTAAGTGGGTTATAAACCCATCCAAAAGCTTTTTCTCTGTCAGTACAAAGTTCAAGAATAGTCCAACTCGAGTAAAAGCACCTTGTGTGATCTTCTGCTTCGTTATTTTCTGTATACTGTGTTTTTGGTAATTATCAATATTTTCTTCTCAATTCTCTTATTCTCAATTCTCGACTCTCTTATAAATACTTGATTTTGAATGTAATTCTTAATGTCGACCCAAGTATAATTTTAATCAAATACTGTTGTTGTGTGTGTAAATGCTGTAGTCTGGATTTAGCTGATGTTTGGGAAGTGCTGTTCTTTTCTGTTTTCCTTCCACTCCGATGTTAGGCAGGAGAACTGCACACAAACGAGTGGATAAGAGACAGATCTTATACTGTATCCCTTCATTTGTCTCCTCCACCACCCTGCCTACAATCTATGTCTCGCTGTAATTAGGGATTTTTTGTGGTCTTTCTGAGGTGTCTAAATTTGAACTGTCAATATTTAGCATAGCTGCCGGCAGGGCGGTGTGGCGTAGTTCGTTTATAGCTACAAGTGTGTAAATTTAAACAAGGAGGCAGCAGATCCACATTATGCAATCAGCAATGAAAGTGTGTGACTGACTGATCTCTTAATACTATCCTCGGGCCACATTTACTGTAAGTTTCTCTCATATTTCCAAAGTTGCATAAAAAATGTATCCTATTTATATATATTGGCACCCTTGGTAAATCTGAGCAAAGGTGGCTGTGAAAATAACAAGAAAAGAGCTAGAGGAGTGAAAATGACCATTTCCACCATCAGGGAAATAATTAAGGATTTCCAATCAACATACAATGTTAGGAAACTGCCTGGAAGAGGACGTGTGTCTCCATCATCCTAATACACGGTGAGGAGTAAAGTCTGAGTGGCCAAAGACTCTTCAAGGACCACAGCTGGAGAATTGCAGAAAACCTTTAAAATAATAGTCAAACAGCCGCTACATCAGCACATGTTGTTCAGGAGGGTTCAAGAAAAATTCTTCAGCATGTTCAGTTGTCAGACAGGACTGGAACTATAAATGGGATGGCTTCTATGATCAGATGAAACTAAAAAAATGAGCTTTTTAGCAGCAAATACTCAAGATGGTTTTGGTGAAAACAGGGATAAAAGTATTCCATGTGTACAATAAAATACACTGCTGTAATTTTTTAAGTTGTGGGCCTATATTTCTGCTGGAGGTCCTGGACATCTTGTTTAGACACATGGCATCATGGATTCTATCAAATACCAACAGATAACAAATATAACTCTGTTATAAATCTTATAATGGGTCATGGTTATGGGGAGGGGGTATTCATAGTTAGTAGGGTAGTTTTCAAGATTATGTCTGTGGTGGATTAAGGGGTCTTCGATATGATCATGCAGATTATGACATGCTTTAATATTAGTATGAGCTTGAATACTAACAGTTACTATATGAGTAATATGCATGCTAAAAAGCAACTAAAACTAACAGGAGACCTGCTTCCTAATTTGAATGTGTTACCAGAACTTTTTGTGTGTTTGTTTTGCTTTTGGTTTTAACTGGAATTTTATTTTGAAGATTGAGGTGTATGACGGAGATGACTCCTTGCCTACATGACTGCTTATCTAATCTGAAGTTAAATGATAAGAAGAGTAAAAGAATCGTAAACTGGCCTTATTTTAGAGAAAGTGAAACAGCTGTACTGGGAAGGTTGATGCGGAGGTCAGCTTTTGCATTCAGTCATCCTGTAAAAGCTGACACTCCAGCAGCCCAGCAGATGTTCTGATGTCTGCACTCTCGCTGATGGCTTATTAGCAGCTGGGTGCTAAGAGCAAAGCTTTGATGTACAAGCGTTAGTTGGAGTGTTGAAAGAGCCCTTCATACTGCCCACTGACAATGTCAACAATCAACAGGAACAAATGCTAACGCAGTTAACAGACACTCAGTCAAATCCTGCTCAGTCTTATGTAAACTAAGAAGAACCAAACCAAAGTTGTGTGGTTATGAAAGCTGTATTTTTTATTTTTTTGATTTATTTTCCTATTTTCTGATTTTATTTTTATTATTGTCATTATTATTGGTGTGTGTGTGTGTGTGTGTGATAATTGTTGCTTCTGTCATAGAAAAAATACAAAACAAAACGTAAAGCCAATTTTAATCACAATTATCATTGTTTTTCCGCTTAAAATTCTGACTTTGCATATTGCAGTTTAGACTTTTTCCCCCTCAATGATGATTTTATATCTCACAGTAACAGAGTTAATTCTGTTTGGAATTTTGAGGGGAAAAGTCTTAAAGGGATAGTTCACCCAAAAATGAAAATTTGATGTTTATTTGCTTACCACCAGGGTAGGTGACTTTGTTTCCTCATCATTTTTTCCATTTGATAGACAACCATGTACAAACCGTCTCAGGCTCTCGCTTTGGCGTAGGATACCCAAACACCGGAAGTGATCTGTTCACAACCGATCACTTCCGGCGTTTAAGTATCCTACGCCAAAGCGCGTACACAGGGAACGCATCTCATGCTGAGCACGAGCCCGAGATGGTTTGGACATGGTTGTCTATCAAATGGAAAAAATGATATAAATACTGTTCAGTTTCTCACAAAAACCAATCGTTTCGTGTCTTAAGACATCAATATATCGTCACGAGCCACAGGGTGTAATTTGGATTTGTCAGTGCATGTTTTTTTTTTTTTTACTTAGAAAGGTTTGGTGCCCATCCCTTTCCATTAAATGACTACCAGACTGCCACGGTTAAAGTTAAAAATCTTTGTTTGTGTTCTGCTGAGGAAACAAAGTCCCCTACATCTTTAATGCCCTGGGGGTAAGCAAATAAACATCAAATCTTAATTTCTGGGTGAACTATTCCTTTAACTACAGACTTATGAAGTCATAACTGTAAAAACTATTTGAAAAAGCAATTATGCTTTTTTTTTAATTTTATTATAATTATTTTATGAGTTTAGATTTTACAATTCGTTTTTTCCCATCACAGAATCAAAATAATACTAAGAATAGAAAAAAAAAAGTTGCAATTACAAATTTAATTTAATTTTATTTGTTGTTTTGTTCAGTTTCAAAGAAAAATGTCCGCTGAGTGACACTAAAACACAGGTTTAATATGTGAACCCTGCCACTATTGTTAATAACATTGATATAGGTACATATTGCTTTGTTAAATAAATACAAATATATAAACATATAAATACCTTATAAATAGGTTTTATTTGTATTATTATTTTTTTAATAAGACACATTAATAACTACTGTAAGCTGTGGTTAAAAAAATTGGTCCCCTGGTAGCAGAAAGTTGTTTTTGCTCACAATGTTCCCTTCTGAAAAGCTAGGAATAGACTCCAAACGTAACGTTTGATGTGTTCCAAACCGTGTGATGTCCACATCACTGAATTGCCCCACATTTTACAAAACCTCAGACTGCCAAGATCCCCATTTATGAAAAACTTGAGTTTGCTTTTCAGTGCTTAGCAGCACAACAAGGCTTTCCTTTCTCTCCCGCAAGCTGAGTCCGTCTGGCTAATGCTGGAGGAGCATTTGGGAGCCAAGGGTCCCGCAGTCACTGCTGACTTCAAAGCCGTTAACCTGAGTCCCTCTGCAACTCCACAATAAATCAAATAAACCATTCAGTGGGTGTTCAGGGAGGCGGAGGGGACTGAGACGGGCCAAACGCAGAGACTAAGAAAACAAGCAAGTGCAGTAGGGGAGAGAAAGAAACAGACGAACCCTGAAGAGAAAAAGGGAGGCACAACAAAAGCCAAAGGAAGATCAGAACAAACCGAGGAAATGCAGGACGTTACAAAGAACAATTATAAGAAAGAAAGAAAAAACATAAATATATATATATCTCAAAAGACATATCTTATAATTTTCTTCAATAAAACAAAAACAGATGAAAGAGATTTTAACAATATCACAACTTTGATGATTTTTTTTTAAAGATCAAAATCACAGTATGAATATATGGTAAATAATTTTATTTGAAATGTGATTACTAAAATGGGTTATATATTATAACCATAGATCTATTAAAACAAATTACAGCATGTCTTTAAAAAGCCTCTTCTGCTCACAAAGATATTTACTTTATATCTAATTTTGTTGTTTTTTGTTTGTTTTTATAAATTAATACTGTTATTCCACAAGGATGCATTAAATTGAAACTGCAGATACGCACAATGTTACAAACAAATAATAAATGAAAAAAATCTATAAATCTATAAACAATCAATATAAAAACAAATAAACAAATAAAAACAAACAAACCAATAAATAATGTTACAACGAATGAATGATGGAATAAATTAATGATTAACTGGGGATGTGCAATTCACCAATTCTCCTATATTGTCTAAAACCAAAATACCATTCATCATCAAGATTAAATGTAACAATGATGAATCTGATCGTATATGACACTAGATAAATTAATAAATATTATGTCTGTAAAATTAATGTTAAAAAGTGAATAGCTGTGACTTTTCACTGAATTAGTTAAGTAAGGCGTCACTGTTGTAAAATAGCTCTTATACACAAAAGCACACCGGTGACTCAATATTGGTTTAATTCAGTATTAATGTGAAAGTTTTGGCATTGCTTGGCAGCCGTAAACACTGAATCCCGAAACATTCAATAGCATAATTTCTTCCATGCCTTGACTTGTTTAGTACAAATTCTGGCCTGCATTTATCATCAGGTTTCTTGTGGTGTAATGCATGCATTTCTCCTGGATTAATTTTAGGAGAAACATCTGATGCTATGGGTCATCCAACATCCATGGGGTTCAAGCCACAACAAATGGAGGCCGCAAGGGGTTAAGAAAGGACATCTCAGCAAGGGGGAGAGCTTCCCACTGATCCTGCTGGAGAATGCAAGGTATTTCTCATCTTAAGAATATGCAGGAATGCAAGGGAGCTGACTTTCCAAAGATAACATCAACCTTACATCTTGTTCATGGAGATGTGCGATTATAACCCCGTCATCCTCGTAATCATCAAGCACCACACTTAAGTCAGCATTTATCAAAGTCTGAACCTGATCTTCATGCTGGGTCTTTATTATACTGATGGATAGGAGTGACCTTTCTCAGGTTTTAGAACAACACACACAGGAAAACAAAGCGTATTTCTGACACACAGTGGTGGAAAGCAAGAGGAAGGCGAGGAAGTGCTTTACATGGATTGCAAAAGTTGGTTGGACATGAGCCTCCTCCGTTGAGACCTCCACCCTTCATTGGTTCATTCCCCTTTTGCATGTCCTATCATTTTATAGTTCAGAGTAAGACTGCGGCCAACTTCGGCATTGCATCACAACAGGTGGTTTGTTGTATCCTTGCCTTCCCCCTTCCTAAAGAGACTCTAAACTAATACAGACACTGAACCGGTTTCGCTCTCTTTAATGTGCCTAGCATGTGGGTTAATACCCCTTGGGCTTGTTTCAAGATTGACTAATGCATTATAACTTCAACAATTACTGTTAATTTTGCGTTTAGGATGTACTTGCGGTGTGATCTGTGGTAAGATATACAGTATACAGCACTTGTTCACCCTAAAAACACTAAAAGTGGTACATTGCTGCCAAAGGTCAACACAGATGTCAATGCAGGCATTTTTCTTTTAATGTAGCTCACTTTTCAGAACTGAATTGTGCAAATTGCAACCTGAAAATATGCCCAATGGAAGCAACTCAATTTAGCAAAAACTCTCTTATTATGCAAAAAAGGTTGCTAATATTGTTTGTGGGTGGGCAAGTTGTTCTCGACGTAGAACGTGGACGGACATTATGCAAATATGTCACTTAGTGACGTGGATCCGTAACAGAAAAAGATTCAAATTGCTGACGACTGGTTTAGGCGAATGTGAGCCGACTGTCTTTTTTTTGATAGACAATAACTTAATTTATTGTGCACTGTCGGCGTCACAACTTTGCAGATAGTTTATGTTCACATACAGCTACATGACAGATCATATTTGAAAAGGCATAATAGGGGCACTTTAAAGTGGTTTTCCAGAAACCAACTAAAAACTGGTGCCTATTTAGATGTTCTCAAGTATAATTCCTTGCCATTGATGCTCTGATAAGCCATTTTTTACACTGAAAACCTATATGCGAATTTATATGAATTACCATATCATAAAATAGTGACCCAGATCAGATTGATTTTCAGTTGAGCAAGTAGAATAGTCTTCGAAGAATGAAAAAAGAAGGTCATTTGGGTTTGGACTGATCTGAGTGTGGTACAGAAACGATGACAGAACATTCATATCTTGGTGAATAAACTCAACACGGATGATCTGAATGGATATGCATGACTCTTTCTTGGAAAACAATGGTAGTTATCCAGCTGTGTATGGTTGTGCAAGCCTTTCAGACAATAATTTCCCTGATGGACTGTGGAAGTAAACGGTCATCCTCTTCTTACACTTCAATGCAAGCTAAACAGGCCACCCAGGACATGAAAGCCTCTTTTTCCCTCCAACCCACACTGTCAGAGTTTTACTGAACAGGCCTCCTAGTCGAGATCTCTGGCTCTTCTCCAAACAACCAATAACATGTTCTACCCATCAAGCTCCCCTTGTCTCTGTTATTTATGTATCAAATATATAACTGAGCTGTACTCCCTGCAACGTAATAGCATTCATTATACTAAAGAGAAGTAATAGACCAATTCTACAACTTTGATAAGCAGCCAAACCAACCGAGACAGTACAAACTGTACAAAGTCACTATGTAAAGACTAGTGGAATTGAATAGATTTGTGTTGTACAACATGCAAACTCTGCATGTTAATGTCTCCCAGGGCCCAGAGAAGCTGTATGTCAACTTAGCGTGTGGAAGCCATGTGTATAATGGTGGGCTAAGGAGGGGCGTCATCCCAAGAGATAAGCGTAAGCTGTCCATCCTGTTTGAAGGTCAATGGGAGGTCTACTGCATCAATGAGCCTCTGGCTAGTACAGTCACATCCAGTTATTTAGCTAGCTTAATTAGTTTGGCCCATGTTAATATGACATAATTTGAAACATTTTCCAGGGTAAAATTTGTTGCACATTACTGGAACTAAACACAATAAAATCTCAATCTCAAAGGTTCATTGGAAAAACGTGTATGTCATTTACTGCAGTTCCAAGCTGAAATTAATACTAGCTGCAGTAAAAACACAAATTATGATAACAGTGGTATTATCAATTAATAAGGACCGTTAAATTATTTGTTAATTGTTTTTGCATTTCCTTTATATTATGGTCTCAAAACACATTTACCATAGTTTAGGATTTGTCTTCAACAGCTCACTTGAAATACATCTACCTGCATTTTCAAAATAACAAGACAAAACAAAAATAGCATTCACAATTAATTACACAATATTATGTTATGAATTTGAGATTTGAAAACTGCTGTTACCATCATATATTCAGGTTCATATTTATGTGTTGAGTTTCTAATGCAATATACATTTTTGTTAGCTCACAAGACACGGCATTGCACTTCAGAGATGAAGCGATCCTGTCACGACGCAGCTTCCTTGTGAGCAGGCAGGACTCGGAGGTAGGAATTCAAATATAAACTTGGACATTTATTAATAACAGAAAACCACAAAACAAAGGAAAATGCAAGAACAATGCAGACACACACGAGCAGACATCTAACATCAACGGCTGACACTGAACATTCCAAAAGACATGGTTTAAATACAAGACACAATCAAAAGATAATGGGCAACACCTGGACACACACGGCTGGCAGGGAGTGAACACTAATGACAGAGGCGGAGTTACAAATGAGGCAGAGACATGAGGAAACAGGTATACAAACAAACAAAGAGCACATGGACCAGAAAACATAAACACAGGCATGAGACACAGGACAGGTGTCACATAGCCCCCCCTCTAAGGAGCGGCTTCCAGACACTAGATACAACAACAAAAAAAGTCCTGAGGGCGGAGCAGATGATGGAACAGCCCACCTGGGTTCGCCGGGTGACGTAAGTGCTCTCCTGAGCCGACCAAACAGTTAATTCGCCTTCCAACGCGGATCAGCCCACCTGGGCCTACTAGGCAGAGATGATGCTCCCCTGAGTGATCAAACATTCTCAATGTCTACCAAGGCAGAGCAGGTGGCGAAGCAGCCCATCTGGATGGGATCAACGGAGGCGACGCCCTCCAGGGCGGGGATGAACATGTCCCCCAGGGCGGAGCAGGCAGTCGAGAAGCCCAACGGGGCTGAGCAGGCAGGGGAGACATCCTCCTGGATGGAGCAGGCAGCGGAAACATCCTCTTGGGTGGAGCAGGCAGCGGAAACGCCCCCGGGGCAGAGCAGGAGGCAGAGTAGCCCACCAGATCGGAGCAGGCATCAGAGACATCCTCTTGGGCGGAGCAGGCGGGGCAGAAGCGACCTAGTCCTCCAGGGTGGAGCAGGTGGTGGCACAGTCCTCCTGGACCAGCCAGACAGTGACCTTGTCTTCCTAGGCCGACCAGACAGCGACCTTTTCCTCCAGGGTGGAGCGGATGGCGGCACAGCCCTTCTGGACCGGTCAGACAGGCCTTTTGGGGCAATCAGACTGACATTGCGCCCTCCGTGACCAAACTGACACTACTGGGGGGTGCCTCAGGGCTCAGTTCTTGGACCACTTCTTTTCTCTGTCTACATGGCATCAGTAGGCTCTGTCATTCAGAAATATGGCTTTTTATATCACTGCTATGCTGATGACACTACCCCTCTATCTCTGATGATTTAACGGTTCCAGAAAACCCATCATTTAATAACAATTTCACCATCCAAGCATATCAACCTTAAATAAAAACGGTTTTGACTTTCTCAGACCACAATGCTAAAACTGCCCAGTCCTGCAGACTTGCTTTAATCAGCATAAAAAAGAACAGGCCCTTTCTTTCAGAGCATGCTTCACAACTCAGTGTTCAAGCTCCTGTTCTGTTCAGTCTGGACTATTGCAATGCTCTCTTGGCTGGTCCTCCAGTCAGTTAACCTTTGCAATTAAACCAGAATGCAGCAGCAAGATAAATTTTTAATGAGCCGAAAAGAATGTATGCCACACCTCTGTTTATCCGTTTGCATTGACTAACAATTGCTGCTCACATAAAATTCAAGACATTGATGTTTGCCCACAAAACCACTACTGCACCTCTTTGCTTTAATTTATTAATTCAGACGTATGCGCCCTCTATAGAAGCTTGTGTTCTGCAGGTGAATGTCACTTATTAAGCCATCCAAAAGAGGCTACTAAATGACTAAATGTAATGTAAATATAATGTTTACCATCTGGTTTAGAGCACTTTTTAGCATCACTCATCAGACATTTAATTTCTAAAGAGCTGTGATACATACAACCACATAATAAATAGCCATATTGTTTTTTAGCAGCATATTCTGGATATTTCACTTTTAAAGTGTCAAGAAATATGCATGTTTTTTTAAAGAGTTTTATTTTATTTTATTTTATTTTATTATTTTATTTTATTTTATTTTATTTTATTTTATTTTATTTTATTTTATTTT
>JAUYWG010000044.1:1788556-1807898 GCA_034779775.1 Enteromius afrohamiltoni
ATATATAAACAGTAAATAGGATGTTTTCATCTTTTTTTAAATAAGATGGTTCTTCGTATAGTTAAACTTTTATTGTGGGGTAACCCTCATAAATATGTAGCTAAGCTCAGCAGATCATGCAATTTTCTGATCTCAGAAACAGTAACGCGTGGCAGTGTCCGGCAGAAGGAACTGGAAAAAAAACATCATAATTCATTTCTAGCCTCTAATTAACGAGTTTAGTGATGCATAAATTAGAGGATATAAATCAGACTCTTTCAAGGTTTTTCATTTTTTGGTGAATGCATAGGTGCCACCCTGTTCCAGAAAGGTGTCAAACTTCAGTGTTTGCTCCAATTTACACTAACACCTCCCCCATGCTTCCACATAGACTAAACTCTCACAAGAAGATGGTAACCTGTACCTAACAAAAGGGGAATTGTTTCATAGCATGCTGTGTTAAGGTACTGGAGTAACAACCCGTTCTGGTGTGTAAATCCAGATTGATAGCAGTCAAACATTCCTGGCCCTTCTGGCCAACTCCCAAAAAAAAAAAAACGCCTTGGAATAATGTATTCCAAACCTGAACAGACTCAGGTCAATGCACAGCAGTCGTCTTACTTAAGTCTTCGGATGCAGTTTAAATTCTGAAATGTGGCTGATTTCGCTGCAAGCAGTGTGTAAAGAGTAGTGTTTGGTCGTGGTCTGAGTTCACAGTGGAGGATGAACCTGAAAATCATCTCAAGGGCAAATTTATTTTCATTTCATTAGACTGAGTCATGATGTGCTCACGCTGTTATGTAGCTGTAGTAAGACTCTAAATGAAACCAAAGCTACCTGATGACTGTGTCTGATTTATTACACAATATTACAGAAATCAAGTGAATTCCATGTAATTCAGTTAAGTTAAACAAATGAGATACTTAAATAAAAATGTATTTTTATACTTATTTTGTCTTCTTTTAATTATTAGGTGTGATTATTGTGCATGTAATTTTATGTGTACATTATTATTATTATTATTCGTTTTTACTAGACGTCAAACCTACAATTTTTTCATATAATTGATTTGTATAATTTTTGTATAATTCAATTTTATTGGAAGTTAATCATTATATTTAGATTATATTGTATTGTTTTATTTATTTTATTTCATTGTATATGATTTTATAATATTTTTTAAATATAGCAAATCAAATGTTCATACTAGTATTATTATTATGTTGCATTTGTTTGTTTTATATAATATTTTTTTAATATATATATATTAATTGTTTAACATTTAGATGTATATGAAATTACATGTTTTTATATGATATTATATTTATTTTATATGAATAATATTTATGTTAAACATAAAGAAAAATAAAGAATTATTATTATTATAATTATGGAAAATGACAGAAAACTCATTAAACGTGTGAAAACCAAAATAACTGACCAAAATAAAACCAAATCTTTCTGTTATGCAATGAATTGTATTTGAAAACTTTTCAAGGATATTATTGGTTTGGCAAAAACATTCAAGACGGTTCTCACCTGACATGTACAGATTACAATATATGTATCACAAAAGAAAAGATGCAGCCTTTTATTTATTTATTTTTTTTTTTTCAATAGCTAGACTTAACAAATTTAGTGCCAAGGTTTCATTATATCCACTGGCTGGTCGGCTGCACCCGAGACAGAGACAGGAAAGCCTCCTCTTTACAGAAAACACCCCTGGCTCACATCACCTCACAGGTCAGGACTGGTGTAGCAGAGCTGGTTCCTGCCCTTCCTGCATGTGTCAGAGCTGCTGAAGGGAGATATCAAACTCCAAAATGTGTTCAGTGGCCTTCAATTTGCTGCAGTGGCACTCTCTAAATAAATAGGTGGAGTGGGTATGGATGGGAGGTCCCGTGACCCAATCCAGTGCATGGTGATGCTCTATTGTGTGCTATTTTAATGGCCACCCAGTCAGCAGTATAAATAAGACACACTATTTTGATGTATGTGATCTTTTGAGGTGTGTGGTTTGTTGCTTTGAATACATGATGTAGATGTAGACGTCAAAACAGTTTAGTTCAGCTGCAGTATGAGGTTTATTGATTTCTAAACTGCGTATTATCTTCGTAGGATAATGATTTGTTGTGGTGTGGGTGTCGAGTTGTTATCTTGAGATTGTTTTATGTCCTCACTGGAGTTTACGGCGCCTAGTCTGCTTAGTTTCAAAGACAAACTCACAGTGTGAATTGTGGTAGGCTCTTGTAACTTTGTGATAACTTGCTTACTTGTAGTAGGGTGTATCACATGGAAATATTTTTGTGTACTGCCCGCATACAACCCAAAATGAGAAGAATAAAAAGCCCATACGATTTTTTGTTTTGCTTTCATTACAATGTATTCTGATGGCTAACATTCAAAAAAATAAATTAATAAATAATAATAATAATAGCAATAACAATTACAATGTTCTCTTTACTGCAATATATTATTTTAAACCATTTCCAAAAATAAAATAAATGCAATGTTTTTTTTGTTGTTCATTTTATATCTTTATTATGCTACGGTAATTTTAACCATTTTCTAATACACAAAAAAACAAACAATAAATAAACAAATAACATGCTGTTATGATTAGGTAGTTATTATAGTAATTCAAAAAAATCCACATTGTGGTAGAGAATTATGAGGGAAAAGGACATGTTTATTTTTTATGTAAATGATTGTATTTAAAACTAAAAAAAAGCCTGCTGTGGGTATCAGGCACACACACACACACACACACTATGTACAAACCAATGACCTGTTTTAAAAGATGTCATAAGATTCTCATTAACATCAACAAGATAAACATCAAAATCAAAATGCTGCATGTTATTTGTTTACATCAAAATGCTTGCCTTATGTCTGACTTGGCATATAGATTTTAAGTTACAACATATATGTTTTAAAAAGTTCAAACTTGTGCAGAGTGCAGCCCATATGCATTTCAGAACACACCCAAACACAACTGTGAGCACAACAGGCTTCATGGAAAAGAGGCAAACGTGGGTTTAATAGTTCAGAAGAGTGCATGAAATCAACGTTTGGCTCCTTCCTCAAGTGTTCTTACATTGATGTCAGTGAACACTCTATTCAAATCATCTGCTATCATTTTAAAATAACAAATCAAGTTTGTCATAAGAGATCACATTCGTTTTCATAGTGATGTGTATCCAGCCTCTAGTGCCTGTTAATATAAAAACTATTTGGTTAACCCTCTCAAAGCCTCTTCACAGACAAGAATATATGCCTAAATGTTATGAGTCATGTTATAAGTCAGCCTAATAACATCAATTTCAAGTCAGGTCTGAAGTTGGGTGTTTGGTAGTGCGATGAATAACACAGGAAATCTCTCATTTCGTGTTGTTTAGGGGTGTAGTATAAGATAGTTTAGTTAGTATAAGTGTTTGCCTATTTGTAATATCCTTAAGACTGAAAACCGAGTAAACAATTTTGAAATATATGGGTGAATCAGATAAAGAACCACATCATGTGAGCTAAAAGTAACTAGATTATAATAACAAATGCAGCTGCTGAGGTGAATCCCTAAGTTATTGCAGTATGTGTCAGCTATAAACTTTTTAACAAACCAAACCAGTCTGTACCTGGACTGCATCTCCAACTTTGACTATCTAACTTTTTTTTTTTATATCAAATTACAGTAATCTACACTTTTACGTAACAGAGAGAGTGTGTGTGCATGCAAGTGATATATGTATGTATGTGTGAGAGTGAGAGAAAAGCAAAAATAGGTCCAAGTTACTTTAGAAAGAGAGACCAAAAGTGGTTCTTTATTAAACCATAGAATTACCATTTTGTAGAGTTATTACAAGCTTTCACATCAATGTTGTGGTAATAGACAGCACGCTGGGATGGTGCAACAAATTGTGACAGCTGTGATAAAACTTGTTAATTTGACACAATATGTTTGACCAGTGCTACATGACTAATTTCTTTCAGGAGGAATGAGGGACTTATGTGCATGTGCAATATATATATATATATATAAAATAATATATTCCTGAATGAAGAAATACAGTTGTCCTTTGCTGCAACCATTCCCACTTTCCCCACTTTTCCTTATATACAAATATAATTGTGTATAAGCAATTTGGACTAATTTTAGGACACCTTTATGCTGATTTTCGACTTGAAAGACACTATATCCATTCCACGGTTTACTAAAAATATAAACATCGCAATTTCATGAAGATTTTTAAAAAGTAGTCTTGCCATTCCAATATATGTGCATACATATTTTTTTCTTGTCTGTTGTAAGTAAGATATAAAGTCATTTGGGTTTCGAATTTTGGTGGATATGTGAATATTTCTGGATTAATTATTGTTTTAATGGAGATAGATTGATACTTAGCACTTAGTTCTGAATACCGCAAATGTATAACCTTAAAATTGAACCCCTGCGACCCACTCTGAGCAAAAACTGAGCAAATTTATGACAGGGGGCTGCCATATGGAAACCACTTATATCTCAATACTGTACAGTAAAATAATCTGGAGAAATGAGCAGGAAGCCTAGACCCCTGAGTAATGGAAAAAGCATGTTAAATCATTTTTTATCCTGTTTGCTTCATCTAGCTGAGTTTGCCAACTGTTAAACACTGAGTTTCATAATGATTTGAGCAGCCATCTTGTCCAAATCATTAGGTCTGATGATTGTTTTGTAAGACTGTATAGCTTCCAAGGAATATGAAAGCACCAGGTGCATCCAGTCTGGGTGCGAACACTCTCTCTACCATGACATATTCAGGAAGATAGTGCCACCATGCACTGCTAAACATATTCTAGGTTTCAATCACATGAATGGCATAAAACAATTCCTGTGTGCAGATTTGACAATGACTGAACCATGAAGTCCCAAATGTAGATTTTATCTTAACTTTCTTGAGAACTGTAGGATTTTATGCTTGAGTTGTGTGGTATCTCACACAGTTCAATGCTTGACAAAGACAAACAAGTGTGATCGTTAACTCTGTGTAGGTCAATTCAGGACATGATTTGTTTTTTAGCTGAATGTACTCCGATCTGAATGGTAGAAGTACTGTAGCACCAGAAATGAAATAAATGGAGTTCTTTCCTTTCACCATAATGCAAAACATATGATGAAGACCTGAAAATGGTGGCTCTGATTGTGCCAGCATGATTGGTCTCTACAAAAGGATGTGAAAAGCAAATGAGGATGTAACAATGAAGAGTTAAGAAGAAACAGGTGTGTAGCACATTCATAGCTCTTCCTTGCATATGTGGAATTTGTCTCTATAGACCAAGAGAGTACAGTTTTGTGGCATGCCAGCCGTACTCTGTTAATATGTTTTTTTTTGTTTTAATTTTAAGAGGGGCTGCTGCCTTCTTTGGACTGGAGCCCTGCTGGGCTTTGTTTTTTTGGCACAGCATGCCACCAGACTAACCAACTCCATGCCCTCAATTGTGTAGTGGAGTGCTGCCACCAAGAGCTGCCAACAGATTTAACTTTGGTATTGCTGTAGTCCAGGGGTGTCCAGTCCTGCTCCTGAATGGCCACATTCTTGCAGAGTACATCCTGCTTCAACACACTTTCCTGGGAGCTTCTAGTGAGTCTGAAGACCTTGATTACCTGGAGTTTAATTAGAGTTAAGGCTAAACTTTGTGAAACTTTTTTTTGTCCAGGAGCAAGGTTGGACAACTCTGGTTGGCACATTGGAGAAGCTCCAAGGGAAAAAACTTGCTTTAAAAAAATGCCTCTGCAAACATCCTGCATTTTTAAAGGAACCGTATGTAAGAAATGTGTTGTAATAATCATAAACTGTCTCTGTTGTGTTCAACAGGCATTATGTTAATTATGCATTATGAAAACATGTTAATTTCAAGTGCTGGTTTCGCTGATGGCAGTAGTACAGCCTGGATATTCTCGTTTACAAGCGCAGTTGCAGCCCTCAACTGATGTTTATGTTGTCATGTTTTGTTTTGGTCTGAAGCGCCACCCTCCATCTATCTCCCAATCACAAAGTTAGTAGTGTTTCGGCATCCCAGTTGCCTGCTTGGCAGAAAATACAGTGCATTTCATTTAATTCATTGTCATGTGCATCTGTTCCTGTTGGTGTCGTCAATCATGGCAACCTGAGTGTGCCTCAAGTCTGAAAAGGAGGGGCTGGGTGAAAAACACGTCTCCAGTATTTTGAATTTGGACTGCAATACCTAGTTTAACCACAATATGTCAATTCTCCATACGGTTCCTTTAAATCTGAAAGTGATCATAAGCAATCATAAGCATATTGCCCACACACCTGTTGTCACTAGGTGCTGCTTTAGGAGCATTACAAATATCAGTTTCCCCGGTAATGGCTGTACACAAAGCAGCAGTGCTCACGATCACAAACACTGCTTTAAATGAAACTGACCAATCACCAAATTAGCATCACGCAAAGGAAGGGGTTGGAGAAAATTAATTGTTAAGTAGATCATTTGGGAGTCATTGAGCAAAGGTAAAAATAAATCCATATTAAAAGGAAATATAAGATTTGATTTATTTTTTATTTTTTTACCATGCACGCACTTCAACCTGTTGTTGGGGAGTCACAAAACCTTTAAATAAACCTTTTGTTACCCATAATAGAGGCACTTTAAGATACTTGCAGTAAAGTTAGACTAAAGTTAGTGTACATGCTTCTGGGAAAATTTTATAGAGAAATATGTGTATGTGTGCTTCATGGTTTCATCTTAATAATTACATCTCCACTCCAATAACACTCCAGGGTGTTCATTTTTTAACTTGGTCCGACCTCAACAGACTGAACAGAAGAAATGAAGCAGAGAAAGTAGGTGGAGCCCCAGAGCCACACCTACCTATTACATAATGACCACACAACAGTGGTAGTCTGAAGTAGTGATGGGCATTTTGGCTCTTTTCAAAGATTCGGCTCTTTTGGTTCAAATGACCTTTTTATGGACTTATTTGAAACGCTGCCATGCCAGTTTGTCCATCAATTTACCCTGAAGTACGTTTGGGGCTTTTTGCGAAAGAACTACTCTACAACTCAGCTGCAGTTGTCTCTACTGCTAGTGGTACATTTTCCATTCCAACATGTTGTTGTGTTCTACAAACAAAATGTCCAAGTTTCATTCAGAAAACAGGTTATGTTTTCGCATTAGCCATTTCTTCAAGATTCAAGGCCACCTAACATCAAGTGATGAATTAACATCTCTAGCCAAGAATAGAAAACCACCACTCCCTACATGCTGAGTACGCAGTCTGCGTAGCGCACCAGCTCTCAGAGGGCACCATCCCAGTTTCTCAAACATAACAAAAAAACCCTTTTGTTCTATATTATTAAAAAAATATTAAAAATGTACACATCTGTGGTTTAAAGACATCAACTCAGTTTGTTTTGGAACTGAGGAGGCTTCCAAAGAACTACCTCAACAAAGCAAGTCCATACCGTTATTCTTTTTTTTTTTTTTTTTTTTTTTTTTTTTTTTTTTTTTTTTTTTTTTTTTTTTATATACAGTCTTGTCTGTAATTTTTTAGCCTCTTCCTGAAGCAGTGTGCAATCATTGTGATACCTAAATACATTTTAAATCAATTATTGTAACTTTCTTTCGGTTTCTGTTTTCATCGACTAAGGCTGTCAACAAATGCTCTTTGAATGCTGTCAGAGAATGTATCAGAGTGTGCTCAAATATTTAGAGGCGAGTATGGACCTAAGGGTGCTAGATACAGGTAAATGATACCATTAGCGCATCTGCAACCAGGTCCAAGTCCATGGAAGGAGGACATGCCAAGACAGGTTCTATGACACTTGTTTTCAAACAGGTTTTAGCCTCAGGGACCAAGCAAGGTTGTAATGTTCAGACTGATCTTTCTCTTGAAAGAGTGTCAAACAGGGTGATATTCAGTAGAATAAGATTTGTGGTTTCTAACAAGTGCATTTTGGAAATTAAGTATTTTCAGTCAATGTAGCCTATGGCTCATTATTTTTTGTAATTGTATCTTTAATGCTGAATGATCCTCAAAGGTCTCTGAACCTGAAACCACCACTACTTTACCTGAGTTCTTGCAGATGCCTGCCAGATGCCTGCCTTTGAATCACAGTGGAGTTTTGCCTATGCACCAATGTGAACAATTTATTCTTTGTAGCAATCCAGTTTCATTGCTTTTTTGACAGGATGGATGCAGAACAATGCCTGCATTGTATTCTCAGAAAGGCAGGGGACCAATACTGAAATGGATTGAGGCTGGTGCTGTTGCTCTTTCCTGAACCTTATTTTCAAAAAGTTTGCATGCACAGTATTTATATTGCATATTAATAGTACACTCTCAAAAATAAAGGTACACAAGCTGTCACTGGGGCAGTACCTTTTTAAAAGGTTCATTTGATTCAAATATGTACTCTGTAAGTACGAATATGTACCTTTAAGGTACCAAAATGGACCCTTTAGGTACAAACATGTCCCTTTTGAAAAGGTACCACCCAAGTGACAGCTTTTGTACCTTTATTTCTGAAAGTGTAGCCTACTTTACATTGTTGATTATGATCAAGTTCTGGTTGATTTTCTGAAAAGGTGTTAGTATGAACACTTTTATTATTTAGATATGCTTTTATTATTTAGATTGTAATTAACAAATCCCTAAATAAACAAGATCAAGCATATAATTCAGTTATGGATATATTGAAACACCGTTTATACCAGCTGGTACTATTATATTTTTGAAATATTCTACATAAACAGGGGCGGACTTACCAATTAGGCAAAGATAGGTGACTGCCTTGGGCCCCCGAAAGCCAAGGGGCCCCTAAAATGCTTTTCTTACACGAGATGCGCATTAAGCAAGGACACTCGAGCAGTTGCTATTTACTGTGTTTATTACCATGACGACCATCTGCGTGTCCGAGCTGAACGTGATTCTTGTGTATCCTGCTTGTTGCAAATGAAAATATTATTCATCTGATACTCGCGCTCCGGCGTCAGCTAAAAGGAGCTGCTCTTTCATTTAAAAGATATGTTGCTTATCTGAGGCCTCGTTTACACTAGTAGGTGTTCGTTTTAAAACTTTTGTTATGCTCACGCCCATCGTTTACAACCCTCGAAAACTGACACTTTTAAAAAAGGCTGTTTTAGTTTAAAAACTCTGGGGAAAGTTTAATGCCAGAGGATCGTTTTCGCACAGGTGTAAATGGGGCCTAATTTTACATGCAAGCATCGCTGTTGTCATTATCTTATTTGTAGCCTGTTTGATTTCATCAGACAATGATTTTTTTATAAATCTGAATTTTTGTGCGGATTAACATCTTTACAAGGTAGAGCTGGTTATGTAGTCACTATTTCATATTCATCCCGTTTTATGAAAACAGAAACAGTATGAGTGAAGACAGATATATTAGAATTTAGCTGCATCAAAATACAGTATGTCCACACAGAGAAGCGAAAATGTAGCCTAAACAGGGTTGTGTCATTAAATATATAAGTAATAATAATTTTATACTTTTTATCTTGCGTCTCAATTGTAAACCAATTGCTATTTCGTGGTCAGCAACATGAAAGAATAAAAGTGTCTGCTAAATGAATAAATGTCAATTAAAGGATCCCATAATAATATGTACATGAAAAATGTAAAAACACTGGACATAACTTTGTGGCACCATTGTGCAGCAGCAAATAACAGTAAATATGTGCAAATATAGGGCCCCATTCGTATATTTGCCCGAGGCCCCAAATTCACTAAATCCGCCCCTGTACATAAATGCACTGTATGGATGGCCAATACAAACAATGAATAAATGAATAAATAATAATACAAAATGCATTATTTCATGAAGTGAAGTGTTTTAGAGAAAAGCTAATTTGGAAGATTAAATTGGCAAATGAAATGAAAAGTGCAATATAATTACTATATACTTCCTAAACAAAAGTTTTTATTATCACTGAATGTCTCCTTGAGTAACCGTCTTGCAATGTGGTTTTAGCAGGAGACTCTGTGGAGATACAATGTTATCAAGTGCACCCAGCCAAGGACTTTCTGGAATTTCCTTTCAACCGTCTTTATCCATTGAGGATGGGTGCTACAATAATGCTGAAACTGGCTTTGAGCACTGAGAGAGGAAGTTCACAGACATTTGTGCACAGAAAGCTCTTGTTCATTGCTTTTAGTTCAGAGAGATCAGAGGCCTGGGGCTATATCATAAAACACATCGACACACAATGACAGGATCTGTCTGTCTGTATCCCAGCACTATGGACCAATGTGTGGTGATGATAGGTTTAGAAGTACACAATAACTGTGGAAAGGTCATCCACTCTCGCTTGGCATTTGAATTCTAAACAATTGATAGCATACTGAGCCTGAGATAGCAGAATGTGAGCAGGAAAAAGAAACGTGAATTGAAGTTTTAGTAATGGCTAAAAGAAGCTGTTGCGCTAAAAATTATTCTACTGTATTTGTATATGTATTCATTCATTTTAGTGTAGCCAGGCTTTCAAACTAAATTTATTATTGTTATGATACTTTGATATACTCTGACACTTTAATGGTGCATTTTTTAATGTTTTAAGTCATTTTAATAGCTGGGAAAAGAGCAATCACTGCATTATTCAAAAGTTCTGGTTTGTTAAACGATTAGAACTTTCTGAATGTGATTTTTTTTTTTTTTTTAAATGGATATTGATAGATACTGTGGGCAAATCTTATCACAATGATTCTTAAAAAAGAAAGAAAAAAACAACAACAATGAAAACCCTGTTGGTTACTTTCATACACATGCTAAGGGTTAAATTATCTTGGAATATCCAAATAAGGCCTATTTCCTGTGCTGGGTGTTTGGGGAGGAAGATTCAGCCAA
The DNA here is from genome assembly GCA_034779775.1 of Enteromius afrohamiltoni. Lineage (NCBI taxonomy): Eukaryota > Metazoa > Chordata > Actinopteri > Cypriniformes > Cyprinidae > Enteromius > Enteromius afrohamiltoni. Next base: position 1,799,395 of record JAUYWG010000044.1, read on the forward strand.
TTCACTGATGTGTTTAATAGTTAGTTTTGAGAGTCAGAAAGCTATTCTTACAATAACTATTGTGCCTTTCCTTGTCAAAATTATGAGGTAACATGCAAATAAAACAAAATGAGATGGAAATTGCATGCTATAAAGTATGTATGTTATGCCTGTGAAACATCTCAATGGGTTCTGAACATACTTTAGAGCTAAATGAGATTTTTTCTTGTTGTTCACAATAAAGACATTGTGGTTACACAGTATGTACACTTACCTGTACTTACAGTATGCTTACCTAAAAAAGTTTTGGGGTAGATTCAGTTTTATTACCTAGTTATTACCCGGTTACTGCATTTACCATAATTATACGCATATGCTTTTTCAATGATCTTGTGTTTGGTCACAGAACATACATCAACATTTTATTTCAAAATAACAATTATTTGCTATTGCATGTGCATCCTCCATGCATGTGGTTGACAAGTCTAGTTTGTATATCATCAATATCTAAATACAATTCATAAATTATGCAAAACTTTAAGCCCTGTGTAACTTTCATTAGACTTTATATAATATTGAAACTTTTATCTTTTTCAGAAACACAACCTTTCAGGATGGATGACGGACAATGCTACTACAATGAAACCATAGCCTTTTTTTACAATCGTAGTCAGAAGTATCTGGCCACAGAATGGAACGCTGTAAGCAAGCTAGTAATGGGACTTGGGATTACAGTTTGTATTTTTATTATGCTAGCAAACTTGCTCGTGATGGTGGCCATCTACATCAACCGCAGATTTCACTTCCCAATCTACTATCTAATGGCTAACCTTGCTGCCGCGGACTTCTTTGCGGGACTTGCCTATTTCTACTTGATGTTTAACACGGGACCCAATACGAGAAGACTAACGGTCAGCACATGGTTGCTTCGCCAAGGTCTCATCGATACAAGCCTTACAGCCTCAGTTGCCAACTTGCTAGCTATAGCCATTGAGCGCCACATAACAGTGTTTCGCATGCAGCTCCATACCCGCATGAGCAATCGACGAGTAGTTGTAGTTATTGTCATCATCTGGACCATGTCTATCATCATGGGCGCCATTCCTAGCGTCGGCTGGAACTGCATCTGTGCTATAGATACTTGCTCCAACATGGCTCCCCTCTACAGCAACTCTTACTTGGGCTTCTGGGCGATCTTCAACCTGGTCACCTTCGTGGTGATGGTCGTTCTATACGCCCACATATTTATGTACGTACGTCAGCGAACCATGAGGATGTCCCGGCATAGCTCGGGTCAACGACGGAACCGGGACACTATGATGAGCTTGCTGAAAACGGTTGTGATTGTATTGGGTAAGTCCTGCATCTATAATTCATTAGTAAAGTATTTCAGGCTTGGAGGGCCAACATGTCAAGTTTAAATCCAACTTTCTCCAACAGATTTGCCTGAAAGTTTACAGTAATCCCAAAGAACTGGAGTAGCTGGTTCATCTTAAGATTTGAGATAACCTCTGTAGGGTATAGGATTGGACAGCCCAACTCCAGCAGAATAGTTCCCAATCTTGGTTGTGGAGCCCCCAACACGACACATTTTGCATGTCGTCTTAAGCAAACATGCCTGATTCAGGTCATAGGTAGAGACTGAAATGGGTGTGACAGACAAATTGACATGTTCAATGATCAGTTTTGGGGCCTCCAGGAACAAGGTTGGGAACCAAATCTCAGTTGCCAACCTTGCACCTTGAAGGCCATTATCCTGCATACTTAAGTTCCAACCTGCTTCACAACACACTTGTGGTTTAGTGTTCAGTTTGGGTTGGTGCTAAACTCTGCAGGATGGTAGCCTTCCAAGAGCAGGGATTGGCCACCGATGACATAGATTTGTCCTCAAAGCTAACAGACTAAAAACTAAAAGCCACTTAATGAATGAAAACTATAACAAAAAAGTTAGTTGACAACCTTTTTTCTCCCTTTTCCTGAAGTGAGACCAAATAACCAAAAGTACATTTGACACAGGACTAAGACGAAATTTGAAATGACAGTGTTTCCATTAAGCAATGTATTTTTTTTGCAAAATATTTATTTTTAGAATTGCCTGAAAAACCACCTCATATGAGCACAAAATGTTTTTGCTGTATATGGGAAATTGACGCGATTGCATTAGGCATATTTTCAATTCACAATTTGAAGGGTAATGAAAACACAGTTACTGTCTTCACAAATCCTCTTCCATGGCCTCATGGGATAGTAAAGTGCCCATCAGATGCACATGCCAGCATTTTGACAGAAGCAGTACGTTTTTCAGGCATTATTTTACCTTCTGTCTACAAATTAAGACATATAACTTGTGTTTCGCCTTCTGTATGGGTCATTTCTCACACTATTTCACATCCAGATTATATCTACATAAAAATAACATCATATCCATTATTACGATGGATGTTCAACAATAAACAGATGGTTTTAAACCACAATGACTTGTTCAATAAACAAACTCATTTTTAATATTATTTGAAAATGGTGGGAAACCTCAGGAAGGACAATTCTCTTGACTATCAAGAAAACACATGAAACTGGTCATTAATCGTGTTTTGGTCTACCACAATTATCTACATTGCAGATATGAGCATCATGGAGCTAAACTGCACATATTCTCTGAGAATCTTTCCTTTAATGATGTCACTATGACATAGAGAATTTGCTCTGGGGATCAATTTGTTCTCTCCAATTTGTGTTCACTCTCATTGCCTTTTTGGCGAGATTCCATGTGTTCGCTTCCTGTCAAAGTTCTTCAGTGCTAGTACAAATTTACACATCAGGCTTCAAGTTGTGGTTCAAACCACCAAAAGCCTATACCTAAATGCTACGTAATACATTACCCTTCTCTCGATTGTGCCAATTTCAAGCCGACAAACAATGCAGCCCTTGAGTAGTCTACAGCTGAGGGCCCGTCATTGCGGCCAGTTCCACTGTTTGCCTTGCACTGCATCAGTGTCATGCCTCGCCAGCTCCTCCAGTGAAGCCTGGCCTGGAAAAAAAGGAACCCAGTCATGGTGCAGCATCCCGCTGTATAAGCACTGTGCAGGAAACAGTGCTGTTGTTGTTTGAACCGGGCAGAGCTTGTTTTGAACCTCTGGAGAGAAAGGAGAGCGAGGGGTCTAGATGAAAGCACGGTTTGTAGAATGTGATCTCAGCCTGGTGATTACAGATGTATAACTATTAATAACACAGCAATTACAGTGTGTAATTAATGTTTAAATAATGTAATCCTTCAAATGATATTACACTGCTAAAATGAGACCAGAATGTTTTTTTTTTGTTATGTTTTTTTTGATTAACACACTGTGAATCTGTTTTACATTCAGTCATTTAATGTTTTATCCAATGCGACATACAAATGAGTACAATAGCAATTAGGCTCATGAAGCTTTGCACTGGCCATCCTTTGTTTATACTGATCAGCATTTCACAACTTCCACCTACGCATCTATAAAAGCAAACTTCTGCAGCATGATGTGGTCAAAATATTGTGTCCACTAAAGAGAAATACGGCATAGGTGTTATAACAAGGTTATTTTAGTAGTTCTTGGAAAACAGCTTGTTATTTTTCTGCTTTATCTGCATGAGAGTTTAATTCAAAATTCTCTTTAGTCAGTCTCAGTCAGTGTCTACTGTCACATCAGAAGTTGTGTACTACCCACCAAAAAGGACTTTCCAGGAAACTATGAGATGCTGTATCTTTTCACTCTGTTTCAAATAATGCTAAAATAAAAATCAGTTTTGTGGCTTCTCAAAGGCATGACTCATCCATTGTTGAGAGTTACTCAAGGGCGAATGAAATATATTTGAATAACATAGTTACAGTGATGATGAAATCATTGGAAGTGGTTTCCGCTCCTCACGAAAGCGAGAATCAGACCTCATGTGGTGTAAAGCAACAGGGCGTTTCATTCGAAATATATTTTGCCAGTGTTGGCTTTTTATTTATGTGCTTTCTTGCCTTATCAGCATTAATGGATCACATGAACACTCAACACTGCATTTCCAAACTGTGTTCAAGTATCGCATTAAAAATATTTTTTTGGATTTACTGCCATATTGCCTCTTGTGAATCCCAGAAACTGACATATTTGTAGTTTATGAGGAATACAAACATCACACCCAAGAAACAGCAATGATTCCAAAGTTATGGATGTATATCACAATAGCTTTTTATCAAACAAGCAGATTTCTTCAGCTATGTTAGATACACTCTCAGAAATAAAGCTACAAAAGTTGTCACTGGGGTGGTACCTTTTCAAAAAGTACACTTTTGTACCTATTAGGTTTAAATATGTACACTTTGGTCCGGTTTCACAAATGGGGCTTAGCTTAAGCCAGGACTAGGCATTAGTTAAATTAAGATATTTAAGCAACTTTAAAAAAAAAAAATAATAAAATAAAATAAAGCAAAAAATCCAAATATATTTACGTCTAATAGGGAATACAATATACATTTTATCGTAATAAAAACGCACACTTAATAGGAATTGCGTAAAGATTCTCAGAGACTTCAACTTCAACTAAATATCCGGTTAGAAATCTGGTCTGTCAGCCGAATCCCAGGAAAGTCGCAGGAAGAGCTTTTTAAATGGGGAGGGCTGGACAAATGACCATGCATATGCCAAATCCTTCAGTCCCAAATCTGCTGCTAACTATGCAAAGTATGCACTAAGCACTTCCACAGGTGTTGCCGTCTCACTGAGTTCCCATCAACCTCCTGCTAATGCTGCATATTTTTGACCACAAACATTTGGCCATGTGTTGTCAGGTTTACAAAAAAAAGATAGCACTTGTTTTGCAGAGATAATATTTACTAGTGAGTGGTTAATGTTGATAAACACTGATTATTTTTGACAGTCTAAATGTTAAAGATGACATGATGTTTGTTGAGAGATCGTATCTTAGATGAGTCAAGGTTTGTCATGTGACAGTAAGTCATGATGTTTTTGGAAGCAGCAAAATGAGAACAGCTGTAAACTTATTACGCAACTCAATATAATTGCTGACTAGATGCTAAAATAACAATTCTATTTTAAATCTCACAAATCATGCAAGTTTAAAGGGTTACACTTTATTGCGAAAGTCCAGTTAGACATTTTTCTAACTATAAGAAACTTTGAAACTACATGTTTACTACATGAGACTAGGCATGGTTGTCGTGAACCATCCCGAGTACGATTCGAACCCCTCTGACCTGCAGGTTTCAGCATTCGTGCCATAGCACGCTTACGTCATTATAGTCTGACGGTTTCAGGATAAACAGGAAAATTGGCACTCTCGCTGACTGATTTTGCCTGAATGGTTTATCCCTCTGTTTACTTTGTGGATAGTTATTGTTAGTCGTTTGGTCCGTGGTGGTCCACAGCCCTCTCACAGCCTATTGTTAAACAGATCTATCACTTTTGTTGGTTTTGGAGCATCACAAAAACGTGACGTCACGTGTCCTTTTCTGTGCTCCAGCACGGTTAGCGTTCACACTACATGTGAGGGGTAGGGTTAGTGTTAGTAGAATAAGTTGACATATACTTGCTAAGTTTCTGACAGTCAGACAGTCTACTAATACTCTAATGACTGCTAGTTGACATGTAGTTGCAAAGTTACTTACTGTTAGTAGAATAGCTAGTGAACTATCAGAATAAAGTGTTAAAGTTATTATTACTTGTGGTAACATTTCAAGGGTGTGTTACCCGTACAACTAACTGTAGTGATTTTGCTGGACATCTATCACTCAAACAGAAGTGTTGATAATGACACTGTCACGCAGGAGAAGTAATAACTTCTGCCAATTGTAAGCACTGTAAGTAAGGGTATATATCTATCTATATGTATCAGTGGCGATTTATTTAAGAATACAAGGGAAGCTCATCTTCCCCTATAATGTCAAATTATGTACTATTGTATTGTACATTTTAGTGACTCCAAATTCGTTAGAAAACGTTCATCTCAAAGACGATTTCGTTCAAAATCAGATATAGATATAGCAGGTCGGCTGACTTGATTTTCTTCTCATACATTCCCGTAGCGTCACAGTGCATTTCCCCGTTGAAGCCCAGCATCCATTGACTTCAATGCAGCTGCTTTGAAAGTTTTTTTTCAGTGCTTTGAAACTAACCTATTTCTTTATATTTGCTTGCCGAAATTGCTTGATTTTCATCATACATTTCACACGGATATACACAATTTATGATGTAGGCCGAAAATGAGCTTCCACTATTTGACAGACCAGTAGCCGCCACTGATATATATATAGTATATATATACATACATGTTTGTGTGTGTGTGTGTGTTATAAGAGCATTTACTGAGATCTACTTGCAAACACATCACAACAACAAGACAGAACTTGTGACCGCAGTGCATTTTGGAAACAAACCCCTCAATGGTTAGAGACTGTAACCCAACACACGACTTTACAAAGTTGTTTTAGCTCTGAAGCGGAATCTCTTGCAGTGTTCAACTGAACACAGTCATTGTGCCTGATGGTGTTAATAAATGAAATAAATAAACTAAGAAACTAAGAAGTATAGGATTATGTTCATGAGTCGGACAGTATTGGTCATGCTTTATGCTTGTTTTTGTGAAGTGTAAACAACACAATTATTATTATTATTATTATTGTTGTTGTTGTTGTTGCATATATATATATATATATATATATATATATATTTATTTATTACTTCTATTTACTATGGCTTCCAGCTTATAAATTTATCTGTTTTCTCATGTGTCCCATCAAACCCCTAAAGAGCCAGTGATAGGTTTTATTTTAGCAGTAATAAGAGGCAGAATTTCAACTTAAACGCTGCCTTTATATAACTTTGTGCCATGTACGAGTTGTCGCAAATAAAACAAAAAAAACAACTAAATTAATAAAGATATACAATTCTAAGTCCAACACATTCATTGAGAGCACATTTGCATAAAAACCAAATAAAAAAGCAGTGAAGTGGAATGGGAATGGAAAATACCTTTTGTATGAATGGCTCCTTACTCTAGACTTTCCCAGCACCAGTTGAACACACTTACTAATAAACAGTAGTCATTATCATGTTATTTCTTTTAGGAAATCTTTTACAAAAAAAAAAAAACAAAAACGTATAGCTATAGTATAGCAAAGGTGCTGAATAATGGGCAAAAACAACAAATCTCCAAAACAATCAAGGCATTTTTTCCATTGGATATGGGCCAATAAAGGAAAGCCATAAAGTTCTTCCTGGACAAACCCAACACTCACACGATTGGCAAAGTTGTTTTGCCTCTGAAACTGAATTTCTTGCAGTGTTCGCCTGAACACAGTCATTGTGTCTGATGGTGTTAATAAGCCTTTGCGGAAGTAATAAATTGAAATCCTGCTCTAAGACGAAGTGATACTTTGAGCAGCTGCCAATTTGACTGTTTATTCAGCTTCAAAGTAAAAAGAGCTTTAACGAAGCGTGAGGGACGTCTTTATCAACTTATTTGTACCTAACCGTTATTCTCTTGTAGTTACGACATTAAGAATGAAGGGTGAAATATTATAGCATTCCTAAACAAACAATAAACCTTCGGTGCTATAAACCTCTGCTGTTTAGAATCAGTCTGAAATAAAGTATCAGATCATTCAAGTATCAGTTCATTCATGCCCATGCGATGTTTGGAGTAATGCATTGTAAATAACATGAGACACAAAATCAGATTACGTTTTTTTTAGTAATAAGTAAAATAACCCATTACTTTTAAATTTACAACAAAATTAGTTCCCATTTATTGACTGACAGCTTACATCTTCTTAAGTAGAGAGTGACGTGCAAAGACAGAGGCATTTCTTTTAGCCTTAATCATTTCAATTTTGGTGTGAAAGGGCCCTTACCATTGCCAAACATATTACTTTGGGGTTTTATGTTATTTAGAACAAATAATCAAGCCTAGCCAATGGGTGACAAAAAGCAGTATAAAAGTAATATAATGCAAGTAACTAAGTAATGTAATCAGTTACATTTTAATGCATTACATTTAAAAGTAAAAGAATTAGCATTCTCTGTGTGTCTGTTATGCATAGTTATCCATCAAACTAATAACTATTACATGAGATGTAGTTCACGGATAAAGTACATCTAATAGCTGTAAGCGGAAATGTGTGTGGAGATATCATGTCATGATAATGCCACTTATAGATCACTCAGATGGGCTAAATTAAATCAGAATTGTGTTTTGGTGGATAATTCCCATTTAACCAATGTCAGATTTCATCCTAAATTACATAACATAAATATTGGGTAGTAAAATCGCGTAAAATGTTTCTGAGAGAGCATGACATCAGCAGGACGACTGTAAAGGCTATGAACAACAACACAAAAACTGATCACAGTTCGCTTCAATATTGTAGTCAAGACCAAAAGGCCATAATACTGTGCCCAGGTGAAGAATAAATATATTTAAATTGTGCTTTTTTAGACATACTTAATATATTTAAATTATACTATACTAAGTGCATATTAAATGTA
>JAUYWG010000044.1:1807998-1818460 GCA_034779775.1 Enteromius afrohamiltoni
AGAGACAGAGCTGGTCTGAAGGCACAGGCGGAAGGTCAATGGAGCTGAGCATCACTAGTGGAGCCAGTGCATTAGGGCGGTTATGACTGACCAAGAGGGAGCCGGTGGGACGAGGTCACTTATTTGAGTACGACTGGATCTGTGAAAGGAAAAAAATAATTGATATAAGAATAGAAAAAAACATTTTACATCCATTAATGAATATTCATTAGAATTTGCATTGATATTTATTATAATTATTTATTGACATCTCAGTTTACCTTTTGACAATCTCCTCATCAAGCCTGACGTATGAGTGACTTTCTCATCCTCTTGTTTGTCATCACAAGTTTTAACTGTTACCTGTAGTTACAGGGAGGTTTTCTGGTAAAAAGGGAAAAAAAGGAACACATCGCTAGGCCTATATTTTTTAATTAATTTCCTCACTCACCCTTAAGATGCTCTAAAACCTCCAAAAAGACTTCCATTTATCTTCAAGAAAAGCTTGTGTCCTCTGATGAAAGACAATTCACCAAAGATGCTCACGTTTCAAAAGTTCAGCAAAAAAAAAAACATGTACGTTAATCAATACGAATCGCGTGTTCTAAAGAGACACGACTGCGCTATAATATAACTGCTTACATTAAAAGGGACATTTGCACGCACCTAATATTTCACATACTGAGCTCTCCGGCACGAACCAATCAGAGCCATTCAGTGGCTCCGGAACCAATCAGTTAGTGTTTTTTTTTTATTATTATTATTTTAGATGTATGTTGTAGATATATGTTATGTAATATTTCATTTTAATGTAAAGGACATCAACGTAATCAACCAAAGTAACAACATATTTTAAGCAGACTATTGTAATGCTTAATAAATAGTTGACAAACATTTGTACATTGTAAATGTTAAACTTTTACTTTTACTAAAAACCCACTAAAAGTGTAATTATTTAATGTCCTTACACAAAGTACACATAAAACATACTTTGAATAAGAGTAACACAAGTGTGTTTTCTGTAAATACACTAAAACGTCACTAAAAGTATGCTTAATTTTAGCATATTCCTTAAAAGTGTAACTAAGAATATATTTATTCAAATTGTATTTATATTATACTTTTTAGGAATATATTAAAAGTATGCTCGCATATTCCCTAAAAGTGTAATTAAGCATATATTTAATACAAAAGTATTTCTAGTGCACTTTGTAAAAATACATTACAAGTATGCTTGGGTTTAGCATATTTCGTGAAAGTATAACTAAACATACATTTAATACAAAAGTACTTCTAATATACTTTTTAGAAATATATTAAAATACAATTTAATATATATTTTTAATGCTCTTTAAATAAGTATGTTGGGAATACAAGTGTATTATAAAAATACTACTTGAATTTCAAGTATATTTTAAATACATTTAATACTACGTCTTTTTCACCTGGGTGACCAAAACCATATTTTCAAAGTGTGTTGCCACATTTTTATTATTATTTTTTTCTTCTTCCAAAACAAGCAGATCTTCTCTCACTTCTGTTTCAAATTAGTTTTTTGAGCTGTTTGTGTAAAAGAAGCTCTCAACGCTGCTTCATTCTCACAGCTGAACCCACGGTGAAGTGCTTGTGACGGAAACATCTTCATTTCTAGTGTATTTTTATTTGGAAATTCATTGTTCTCAGAAGAAGTTTTTCAAGTAAAGCAAACCAATTGGACGTTTTGTCTTTATGGTGGACACTACAATTTTTTCAGAATGTCTGATTTCAAACTGACTTCAATTCCCCTCGCTTACTTCTCTGGGTTTGTTCAGAGAGAGCAAAACATGTGGCAAAGCCTTGTTGGAAACAACTTGGAGTTTATCTAACTGCTGAGAGTCTCCACATAACTTTCTAGTGATGTAAACCATTCAAGAGCAGCTGTGTTCGACTAAAAGAAGAGTAGTGCTCTTGCAAATGTATCTAGCAAAACAGAATCTGTAGCCAAAATTACTTTTTTTAGTAAACATTTTCTGGTTGTCGAAATCTTGTTAGGTGACAATCATAAGAACAAGTATGTTTGGCACGAATAAATATACTGTAAGGATTGTTTTAAGCATTGGATACATCCCTGCCCTTCTCTTAGTAATGGAAAAGCCAGAGATGACGGAAGCCATGAGATGCAGGCTTTGTTTTAAAACTTTGTGCACTCACTATATAGGAAACTACCTTTTTCTGAAGAAAACCATCAAATGTTATCCTTACACAAAGTATATACACTGGAAATACAACCTTGAAATACAACCTATACCCAGAAAGTATTAGTGTATTTCAAATAGATAACAAGTAACACATTAAACATGAACTTTTGGTATAGAAATGCTGAAAAATGAACCTTTTTTGGTCCCACTTTATATTAAGTGTGCCTAATACCTGTGTACTTACATAGTAACTAGATGTGTATCTATTATGTAACCACAGTGTAAGTACACATTGCTACATTGTATCTACAGCTGTAATATTTCGGCAACTTCACACATGTAACAACCCTCAGAATGGTGTGTGTAAGTACAAATGTGTAACAGGACATTGGTAACAACACTTTTTTTCACTTCACTACGTATGTAACAGGAAGTAGATAGCTACATTTTGTAACAGCAGTATGTATAAGAGTAACTGGAACAGGGGGAGATCAGGGGTGTAGTTGTGTAGGTTTAGGGATATGTAAAGTGGGTGGAACTGGTGCACCTCTGTAATAAGGAGTGTATTACTGTAATACAAAGTGTAACATTCTGGACACCAACCACAATTTATATGTAAAGCCTAATTGACTGCCTGCTGCTGTGTAACATCAGAGTAATCACATGCTAAATCCATAGCAATTGTCTATTGAATATAAAGTGTAACACTTTATTTACCAAAAAGTGCTGTTAGTCCTGTTACACTTTTGGACTTTCATTACCAAAAAGTGTTGTTACCCAAGTCCACTTACACATTTGGACTTACACACACCATTCTGAGGGTTGTTACATGTGTGAAGTTACAGACATATTACAGCTCTAGATAATATGTACCGCTGTGTACTTACTCTGAACATACTACATAAACATCTAATTACTATGAAAGTACACAGATATTAGGGACACTTAATATAATGTGAGACCCATTTTTTTCTTAAATTAAGTACAGATGATATGTACTACTGGCCCCTACTGGATACCAAATGAAAACACAGATTTTTAGAGCACAAACATAGCTCACACACACACACACACACACACACATATATATATATATATATATATATATATATAACAAAAGAGAGAAAATCTCTCACTGCTCTTCATTATATCCCTTTTGTAATACAAAAAAAAAAAAAAAAAAAATAATCAATTCTATTTCATTGTGCTGTTTCTAATTTTCTTATTATTGTTATTTAATCATTGCCTGCTTATTTGTCTTCAGTAGGCTTGAGGTTTGTTGTTTGTTTGTTTTCAATTAACACTCATAGCAAGAATTATGAAATTTGTATTTTAAGTTACAATGTTGACATTGAAAACAGCAAAAATAACTGTCAATCATTACCCTAAAATACAATTACTCAAACTGTGACATATTGTGATATAAGATGTTGGTCATATCGCCCACCCCTACTCTGTTTGGCACTCCAGCTTTCTATGTACTCTATGTGTTTTGTGACTGTTTTCATTCCCGGACTCCATGCCCCAGCATCCATCCCCCATTGGCGTGCGCCATGTGTGCACAAATTGGCGGCCGAATCAGCGCACGTCAACACCGCAGTGCGCACCCAAGACGCTAGTGATAGTTGCTGATGTCACGGCACAGCGAGATGTGTGGTGTCAGTTCAGGCCCTCATGACTCCTATCACACGGTATGAGGGACCGTGTTCTACCCAGTCCATTTTAGTCATGCAGTCAGTCGTATTGCAGGAGGTCCTCGCGGTACCCAATCCGCACGTAACGGGTCTCGACCCTATAAAACGGTACGAGGAGCCGTTGACAGAATTGTTGGTCTGCGATATGGGTGTTGTATGGCCGGATCCGCCAGACGCTGTCCGCTAGGGCTGAACGATATTCTGTTTTGACATCAACATCGCGATGTGCTTGTGAGCGATAGTCACATCGCCGGAACATACGATGTAAAGGGTAGAAGCCTATGGTGTATTAAGAGAACGGTAGCACACAGTACACACAAGTTATAGCGCGGATGTATAACCAAATTACACTGTAGCCTTATTCTGACGGGACTCGTTTTCTAAACTACTGTACGTGTGAGCTTCGATCCTTATCACCAGTCGTCCGTGATCTTCATGTACCGCTTGGAATGCATTGGTATTAATTGCACAAAACCTGCGCTGACAGACTTGCGCGTCACTAGCGTGTTTTGTTTGTTTACCCTGAAGCGTCTGATCGCGGCTGCGGATAAATGCGCTTGCATTTTCTAATGCTTTTATACAAAACTGATGAACACACCATCAGTTATGTTTTAAGAGCAGGGCAAAACATCTGATATATGGAAAGAGATCCATGCATTAGTGTGAATGCAGCCTGTTAAAGCTGCCGCTGTATATGGTCTCATCAGTAATAATCAAGCGGCAGGGAAAAAAGAAAACTCCAACTTTTAAAAGACAATACTATTTCTGTAAACTTTTTTTTTAAAGAGCACTTTTTAAAATACATAATAGTTTGAAAAGAACGCTGTCTGCGATCCAGAACTCCCATGGTGGTATCCTCCAGACCAGGTCTGTGATCCAGGTTCACAATCGCCAGAGCTCGGTGAGGATAGTGATGTCCCATGGCCCAGGCCGTCAGAGCCTGTATATGACTCGGAAACTTCACCGGGTCCGCCAATGGCTGCACTTCCTCTCCAGAGACCCCATTGGTGGCTGCTCAAACCCTGAAGGCCTCTGAGTCGCCATCCGGTGGGCCAAGAGGGGAATTCTCACCATCGGTTCAGTCACCGAGAAAGCAAAGTCAGTCTGTTCAACCCAGGAGAGCGTTTTCACTGTCTGTCTGGTCACAGAGGACTTACTCACAGTATAGTCGGCCTGGAAAGGCACTATCACCGACTGTTGGTCTCAGTCCTCGCTGACTGGTGAGCCCAGGTGGGCCTTTCCGCCATCTGCCCCGTCCTGGAGGACATTTCCGTCATCAGGTCCGCCCAAGTGGCCATCACCGACGTCTGCTCGGCTAAGGATGATGTCGCCACTGCCTGCTCCGCCCCGGTGGTCTTCTCCACTGCCTGCTCCACCCTGTAGGGGAGGGTCGTTGCCTGGTGGACTTTGGAGAGCAAGGTCACTGTCTGGTCGGCTATGGAGAGCAGGGTCGCTGCCTGGTTGGCTCTGGAGAGCAGGGTCTTTGCCTGGTTGGCTCTGGAGAGCAGGGTCGTTGCCTGGTCGGCCCTGGAGGGCAGGGTCGCTGTCATCTACACTTCAGTCATTTGCTCCACCCTGGAGGGTTCTCGAACTATCTGATCAGTCCTGGAGGACAATGTCGTGGTCTGGTCAACCCCGGAGGGCATTGCAATCATCTGCACAACCCTGGAACTGAACTTCTCCGCTGACAGCTCTGCCCTGGAGAGCTCTAGAACTGTCTGATTGGCCCTGGTGGGCATCCTCTCAATGGACTCCACCCAGGTGGGCATTTCCACCGCCCACTCATCCCTGGTGGTCGTTCCGCCATTTTCAGCATCAGGAGCATCTGGAATCCGCTCCTTAACACTAGTGGGGCTATGTAATAGTACCGCACTTGAAGAATATGAGTAAACTTTGAGTACATAACTAGTTTACACAAGTGAACTTTCACTGTTTACTATTTTTACATACATCTATCCCACATTTTAACTTTGAAAGTACTTTGAGGTATAGTTTAATAGTTTTTAAGAGTTTTTATGCTACTAACTATACACTGTAAAAATTACTGTTAATTTAATTGTAAAAAACTGTGGCTACGGGTTGTATGTTACATGTAATGTTGTTAAATTACTGTTAATGAGTTTAATGAGACTCATGATGGTGTTCAGTGTTTGTGTGAATGACACTGAGCTCCTTCTATACATGTTCATATTTCAAAGCTCCTTTAGATGGGCTTTGGTTTATCCCATGACTTTCGCATCACCACCACCATTTGGTGCTTATCAGTGTATTTAAAAAGGTACAAAAAAGATGTCAGTACTTTAATAGGTTGGTATATTAGCATTATATCAGTTAATACAATTACGGTATTTAACTGTAAATTGTAACTTGAAACTGTAAAACTTGAAATGTTGTTACTGTATTTTTGCCAGCTGGCGTTTTTTACAGTTTACTTCTCTCTTTTTTTTTTTTTAGGCCCATGAACTGAACATCATACTGTACCTAAAATTTACAATTTACGTATTATTTTGCACTTAGTTCCTGCATAATTATTCAATTCTTATACTTGAATTACACTTCAAATTTATCATACATGGCTGTTGAATGCTCAAATCTGATCTGGTTATAGAAATAAATAAATGCTCCAAAATTAAGGAAGACATTTGGGTGCTTACAGAGTGTAACTGTGCTTCTTTTAAACCTGTCAAATCAGTATAGGTTTTCTGTATCACTCATGAGTCGCATCCATTTTTTCTTGTTTTTTAGGTGCTTTCATTGTGTGCTGGACTCCTGGTTTGGTGCTTCTCCTGCTGGACGTGGTCTGTGCCCAATGCAATGTCCTGACCTATGAGAAATTCTTCCTTCTTTTAGCGGAATTCAACTCTGCCATGAACCCTATCATATACTCCTACCGGGACAAGGAGATGAGCGTTACGTTCAAACAGATCCTATGCTGTCAGCGGCAGGAGAATGTGAACGGTACAGCAGAGGGTTCGGACCGTTCTGCGTCCTCCATCAACCACACGGTCCTGAGCGGAGCCCACCACAATGACCATTCAGTGGTCTGAGGTTCAGCACAGGCCGGGATCTACTGAGCATGAGTGAGCAGAGACTGTGAAAAAGGCATTTTTATCAGCAAAAGACTTGTGGTTATTAAGTTTTATGTGTTCTTTATAAAGTTTTGACATGATGGTGAACTATTTAAAGGCTAATCCAAGTGGATTTAAATATCCAGTTTAACGCAAAATGTATTTTTTCCCGAAAAAGTTGATTTGAGTTGGCTAGTTGTAATTTTTTGGCCAGATTTTTGTAAATTGAGGAGTTATGTGGGTTTTTTTTATGTGTTGTACAGCAGGCTTTGAAGTGAAGGACATAGTGAAGTGTCCAGTGAAACTGTCCATCTGTTTGCACTAGAAAGAAAGTGTGCATTTAAGGGACCACTGGGAAATAATTTTGGTGAACTATAGGTGAAGTACTTGACTGTTTGCTTATTATTTTTAGTTTTGTTATGCACTGCACTGCAGGTTTGTCCCTATGATACCAAGCTGCCACCAAATAGAACAGCCAAAATATACAGCACCATTACTTTTTTAGTACGTCTGTTATGCTCTCTAAGGCTGCATTCATTCAAATATAAAACAATAGCAATAATGTTAATGAATTTGGGAAATTTTGTGGAAACTGTGATGCACCACCACACAAAAAGTATGATTCATAAAAGCAAAGAGAGAAGAAATATATATGTTATACTTTATTCAGCAAATATGTTGACATTTATAATGATACATCAGATTTCTTTTTCAAAATAAATCTTGTTATTTTGAAACGTCAAGAAAAAAGAATGAATTTTCACAAAAAATAATTATGAAGTAAAAATGTGTGGAAAACATTATTTCCAGCATTTGTAAAAATAAACTATTCATAATTGAGTGTCAATAATAATTGATATCAGAACAACAAATCAGCATATTAGAATGATTTCTGAAGGATCATGTGACAATGAAAACTGGGGTTAAGATGATGAAAATTCAGATTTGCATCATAGTCACATCACAGAATAAAATATATATTTTACAATATATTGAAATAGAAACGTCTTATTTTAGATTCTAATAATTTTTCATAATATAACAGTTTGTACTGTATTTTTTATCCTTTTAATGCAGCATTGGTGAGCACAAACTGTGAAAAATAATATTATTGATTATGATTTACAAAAATGTATAGACCCCTTCTGGTCTATGCATCCCTGCCTCTGCTGAATTACTTTTAAAACATCCCGCAATGTTATATTGCCAAGCAATTGTTTCAAATCAAAGTTTATGGGATCCAAAATGATTTAGAATGTAGATGAATGCCAAGGACCATGAAATATTGATGTAAAGCTGGGTAAACACATAGCTCAGTGACTTGAAATAGTGCCATTTAGTCAATAACTTTGTCTTTTTCCTGATACACTCACACACAAACTGATAATATCATTCCCAATAATTGTCAACAGGGATCAAGACCCATACCTTAAATATTTAATTTAGTTTTTTTGTTGTTGTTTTTTTATATTCAGTGTTTAAGGTATTATGTACACTTTTCTATAATAGTACAAATCTAGACTATTTTGTCATCATGTTAAAATCGTTTTAAAATTTCTTATGATTCAACATGATGGAAATTCAATGATCAAAAACATCTTTACTTCATATCCCACTGTATGTACGTATGTATATAATATGTGTATATATTCATATGTTAGCCAAAAAGGGAATGTTTATTGTTTAAAGTTAAACATTTGAACCAAGGTATAGCTATTTTTTTAAATACTGTTTCTGTTCTAAATACCTTCTTTAAAATTGAATTCAGTCATAAAATATAACATTGTTGCCCAAACATGGAAGGACAAGTGTTTCAGTACAGCAATGTCCAGTGGCCTGAAAAAAAGCATTTGGACATTTAAGTTACATTAAATATGTGACTTTTTGTAAACTGAATGCTATATTACTTCGAAAATTTGAGGATAACTAACTTTACAAATCCACTAAAAACATGTTAACACCAGTAGATTAAATTCTCAGAAAAAAAACTAAAATGCATATTTAGTTAATTTAGTTAATTGCTCAAAATGCTCAAAAACTTGCCAGGCCACTGTAGGAAAGTACAACTTGACTGTAATGTGTAATATACTATAATGCTAACATCTGTGAAACTAACATTTATATGGTTTTATATGGTGTATTGTTCACAAGAGGAAAAGTTTCTCAGGAAATGACCTCCAGTTTAAAACAGATGTAATTTGTACCCTATGACAGTCTGACAGTATTGCTTTAATGTTTGTTTATGTTTGAAATAGCGTTGTGTGTAAGGACAATGAATCCACATTGATATGGCTAAAATTTGAAGATTTGCACACTTGGAGTTAAATGGAGTTTTGGCTGAGATGCTATATTTCTAAAAACATATCAGTATTATCACTAGTCAATACTAACATTCTCACACATGTTACAGTGAGAACATGTATGGATTCACTGTGGCTGGTTGATTTTCTGTTCATGTTATTTATCATACCAGGAAAACAAACTACAGTATATACCACCTTATTTTTGCATGAATTTTTTGCATGCAAATTTTCCAGCCCTGTTTTCAAGTCTTGCTCTGTTGCGAAAGCGAGTTTGAAGCAGTCCAGTGCTCCAAACAACGTCCATCCAGAAAAGACAGCTGTGCTCAACAGGTCATGGGCCATAGGTTCATTCTAGGTTTAAAAAGTGTGTTTCCTTTTACTTTTCAACAAATGTGACCATTTCAGAAAATATACTTGTTTCCTTATGAAGTCTGTATGGTAACATTCACTTAAAAATGTCATACAATTAGTGAACCTTCTTAAAATAAATCTGTATATGAGTCAAGTCGTCATCTTGTGTGTAATTACTTTAAAAATTTAAAGAGTTGCACCACCCAAAAATGAAAATGTTGTCATTAATCACTTACCTCCATGTTGTTCCAAACCTGTAAAAGTTCTGTTCGTCTTCAGAAAACAATTTAAGGTATGTTGGATGAAAGCTGGGAGATTTGTGACTGTCCCATTGACTGCCAAGTAATAAAGAATGTCAAGAACCAGAGAAGTATGAAAGACGTCGTCTGAATACACCTTCTTTCACAACATGATCTCACAGAATCAGGTGTAATAATCACGAACTCTTAACATGTAATTCTATGTTAGTATCATGTAATCATCAAAAATTCTGTGATGAGCTCACGGAAAAGATTACAATGTAATTCAGTGACAGGCATCAGCCATGATCCAATCACAGATAACTGGATTGCCGGATTCCCATCCTGTTGAATGATGCAAATCAATCACCAGACACACAAGAGCCAATAACATTTCACAACAGCATGACGCGATCGATCACGAGACATGCGAGAGCCAATCGTATTTTACAACCAAGGCTGACGAAGGATTCTCCTGGCGGCAAAAAAAAAATGTATTGTCTCATGGCACAAACATAACTTGGTGCACATTTTACAGAGACACAAAATACGCACCAATAAGTACAGGTCCTTCTCAAAAAATTAGCATATTGTGATAAAGTTCATTATTTTTTGTAATGTACTGATAAACATTAGACTTTCATATATTTT
>JAUYWG010000044.1:1837231-1858358 GCA_034779775.1 Enteromius afrohamiltoni
TAAAATATATGAAAGTCTAATGTTTATCAGTACATTACAGAAAATAATGAACTTTATCACAATATGCAAATTTTTTATATATATATTTAAACATTTTAGATTATTTATAAATACAGTATATTTAATTTATAAACATAATATATTTTTCTTAAAGATGTGCATGCATGTGTTTGTATTTATACATTATAAATAATAAATATACACATTATGCAAACAAAAACATATTTTGCATGCAAAAAAATTGACAGCACAAACAAATGAACGAATTAATGAATTAATGAATTAATATTTTTCATGTATAACAAAAAAACTTACATTTACAGTTGTAATAGTATATACATTTATTAATTACAGTATAAGACCGTTCAGCACACCCCCCACAATATTTAATATGTATGTACTGTACCATTCATGTACTATTTACAGAAAAGTACAGAAAAAACTGTAATATTACATCATATATAATCATATTATATTTTTGACCAGTGTACTGCATCAATTTATTTTAAAATAAAATAAAAAATGTTCTCAAATGATTAACCACAATTAATTGCATCCAAAATAAAATATTTGTTGTTGTTTAGATAATATTTGTGTGTGTGTGTGTGTATGTGTGTTGTATATATTTATTCATGTAGAAAATAAACACACATGCAGCATATATTTATATGTATACATTTATATTTATATTCACACAATATTGTTCATTAATTAACCTTAACTAAGAATGTTACAATATGAACAATACTTCTACAGCATTTATTTATCTTACTTGATAATTTCCACATTTACATATGCGCTATTAAAATCACAAGTTTTGTGAACTAACATGAACATAAACTAACAATAAATAGTTGTACTTTTATTAATTAATTTGATCAAACATGAACTGTAATAAATGTATTGCTCATTGTTTGTTCATGTTAGTTAATACCTGAAATCATGTTAACAAATGACACCTTATTTTAGTGTTTTTATTTGACAGCAAAAAATAAAATAAAATTAAATTACTGAAACTTTGAAACACCTTAGCTTTTTACACATTTCATCTACTCTGTTTATTTTAAGAAATGTATCTGTTTTTCATGCATATAATAATGCCTATATTTCTTTTGGTTTTGGCATGACAACCAATCAAGCTCTTAACAGATTTTGTTACCCAGACAGGTAACTCTATAGGTGACTCTTTAGAGAAAATAAATCTACAAGTTCATACTGCATGTTGAAGTACCACTTAATAGATTACATTCTTACCTCCATTCTATGGGAAAGTTACAGGATCCAGAGTCCACCACCAGAAACAGAGCCAAGAAGAGAAAAGAGAACAAACAATATCTGCTTAATGTCAAAGAGCAACACATCCACGCTGCAGGCCTGAGCATGCTTCTGTGATGCAGTGTTTGTGTGAATGAGACCAGGACACACAGTACGGGGGGTCTTTCTGCAGATACAGCAGGTGTGAAGTTTAACGGCCCTCCTCATTTTAATGTGACAAGTCTCAAAAACCTACTTCACAGAAGCAAACAGTTTATGGACTGGACTGGACTTTCCTTTTAGAGATCATGAGAAGCAAATAAGGATCAATATATTTCAGAAAAGTAATTGATTAATAAGACTGAGGTATACCAGAGAGCCATGTAATAGAGAAATTGTGGTATCTTTTGGTAATTGTTTATTTTGGGGTTTTTTTTGTTTTTAAAAAGATGAACACAGGCATGTATTATTTAGTCAATTCTATAATTCAGTGCCATGCTGCCTAATCGTTTTTTGTTCACATTTTCTACACGGCTCCAGCGGCACAAGACATGTTTGCACAGGGATGCATTTCAGGGATGGAGGAGGTAAAAGAACAGCTATGTAAACACAGGGGAAGCTGAAACGCAGCTGCTGAAACTTTGAGAGCAGTCACTTCATATTTACACAGAGCAGCCAGAGAAGCATATGGCTGAAACAGCGGGTCACAGCAGGGGGTTGTTTACAAGACTTGTTTCATGGGCCTTTATTAACAGAAGCATTTCAAATTGATTTCGCCAAAACATTATGACTGCTGACATCATAGCCTGACAATAATACACACAAGTGGTAACTTGCTCTGACTGTGGATAGATGACATTTATCAAGGCAAAATAGGAAAATAAATTTAAATACAATTTTCATTTATTATTATTATTTACAAGGTCTTTAGGTTCACCATTTATGTGTGTAATATTGTGAAGTATCATTTCAATTTAAAACACCTGTATTCTGTGTGAATGTATGTTAAAATATAATTTATTTCTGCAATCCAATAATGCTGAATTTTCCAGATCATTGGGAAATCAATGTGCTGTTTTGCTGCAAAAGGAACATTTCTGATTATAATTTTATGCAGATTCAACATTATTTTGCTGATTCATATGATTTTATATTCATATAAATCATGTTGTTGTTTTTTTGTTTTGTTTTGTTTTTTAGAGAAAGTATACTTTCTCTCAATCAATCTTGTTGAATAGCAGCGTGCACCAGATGCTGGCATTATTGATTATACAGGTGTATACTTGCACTATACGACAATTTGGACACAATTTTAAATCATTTGTTTATAATAGTGATACTTTAGCTGTTTTAAGGTACCAGAAAATTTGGTTGTAACATCTAATATGCAGCATATTAAGGCATCTGACATTGATAATGGTAATGATATCAGCCATTATACATAATATACTGTTTTATAAAATATTTGTGAGTCAATGATGTGATGACCTAATTTTCTATCCGACTGCATTTTTCTGTTCAAAATTGGTTTAAAAAAAGATGACATATATATAAGTACCTCTCCCACAACTTATTAGATCAGTATGTAAACCCTGGCACCTTTTTTTTTACATTGATATAGGTATGTACTGTGATGGTTTAAAAAAATGGAAATATCCTCAGTCTTAATGCTCTTAATTCATGTTGGAAATACGCCCTACACAAAATCCAAATCTAAACCTACCAGATCATTTTACTTTTTTTTTACACAGATCTGAACTATTTTGAACAGTAGTTACACAGGATTCAAACCAGAGCTCTTCACCTCTCAAGTACCTCTTTGTCCTTCGTGAGCAACTGAACAAACCTACCATCTAGGAAAACCTATAAATATGAAGCTGGATATGTGTGATGCTAACATTCCAAAGCATCAGTTTTCAAATATTCCAACGAATAGGGGGTTGTACAGAGTATGAAGAAATTCAGTAACTATGACATTTAGACAGAAATTAGTGGATTTTTTTTTATGGACTCTGTAGCTCACCTGAGACAGTTATTTTGGCTGTGGCTTTGACGGTGTTGGCTCCTGCGCTGTGCTGGTTAGTAGCCTGACAGGTGTAGAGAGCTGGTTTATGAACCACCACCCGCAGAACAGACACAATGACTTCCTCCACCAGTGTCTCCTCCACTGACGCACCAGAAATCTACACACATCAAGCAAAACATATCAGCTACACCCTAACACGCTTTAAACACTGTAATGACCCTACATTTTTTTAAATGAAAATAATGTGCAATAGTTGGTGCACCCAGTGCACACTGCTGGGCTGTCAAATCTATATATTAAGTTCCTTCTATTATCTATGGAAACCCACAATAATATTGAATATACAGACACCTCACCTCCCTATATATAAAATCTCACCCATCACTATTGCTGCCATCACCATTACTCATTTAATGTCCACATAATACACGCTTCTTGGTTACCAAATCAGCATTTCTGAAGGATCATGTGATACTGCTTTATCACAAAAATAAATTACATCATACATTTTATTCACATAATTATAATTTTTTTTTAAATCATTTTAAATTGTAAAAAATGTTTTACAATGTTACTGTTTTTACTGTACTTTTGCTCAAATAATTGCATACTTGATGAGCAGAAGAGACCATAAATAATAATAATGTTACAGACCTCAGAGGTTAAAGTGATTATAATATTAAAAACAATCTTCTGGCAAGTAGCCATGCAATATAACAGCTACATTACTTCATTATTAGAAATTCAGCTGATGTGCGATCATAGACATCTAATCAACTACATTTTATAATTAAAACATTTATGATATTATTTTTAATAGCACAGAAATTATACACCCAGCAACTGGAGATTATTTATATGTATTTGTGATCTCCACTGTATATGTGCAGAATAGAATAGAAGAATAGAAGTGATGGGTCGCATGATTATTCCAACAATTATAACAAATCCCTCTATTTATCGTTTGGATGTGCTAAGACTCCTGCTATTTTGCTAATGTGATTTGCTGAGTTTATGAGACGTTCATAAGAGCTGCAGGAATGTCGATCACGGCTCTATATTTGACAAAGTGCTCATGCAGCTGATTTTAGAAGGCAATTCACCAGGCTAAAGAAAACTAATGAGCTGCGAGTCCTGCCAGAGACACACTCAGACCACTCATTTTAATCAAGCGTCTAATAACATCTCATGGGTTTCAGGGATGCCTTGGAGGTCAGAGGTCAAAGTTCATTGCTCTATGTTTTTTATAAGTGCATGTGCAAACCTAGTGTACAGTATACATACTAGTGTGACCTTAAACTTCCTACAACAAAAAGATCACCCAAACACAAGAGAAAACATAGCTGTTTGGTCATCCAAGGGTTAAATCCTCCTGTATTTAGGACATGTATGGCCTCAAGCAGAGAGATTAGTCTCTGCTTCACTACTTGCTGTCACACATCATGGCAAAAAAATTGTTTCAACCACAACCTCTGAGCCAAACCAATATTTATCTACACAGATCTAAAAAAATTGTGTATTAAAATGTGATTGCTGGTATCCAAATGAAAACAGAGCGAGCACAGCTTGTTCAGAAGCCTGAGAAATTTGAATCTTGGATTCTCTAGGATTAAAAGACTTACACGCTTGTTTTCAGACAATGTCTTCAAGTAAAACTGATACGTTTTCGGTTATCTTTGTATCTCTCTACCAAAATCCACAACAATAAACGATCCCAAATAATGATAAGAACGCTGAGGTGTTTTGAATTCCTTTCTTGATCTCAATGTGGCTTAAAGTTTATTGTGGCTGTCCGATCAGCGGCCTGAGGAATGATTGTAGTTTGAATCCTGTTAATAGCAGCACAGACTGAAGCATCTGCAGAACGTCATTGTACTGCCAGTGCATTTGAACTACAGTATGCCGCCTGACATTTAACATGAACACACTGAGCTCTGCTCTCTGGCCCAGTAAGAGACGGATATACAATTCATTTGCTCTGTAGAGACAGAACAAAGAAGATGGGAAGGAGAGAAAAAAATAAGGTTTTACCGTATTGCCGTTTTCAAGCCAAGTTATGGATGGGATTGGGTTGCCAGTAGCGTTACACTCCATTGTAACCTCAGATCCGATCTGAACTTTCTTCTCCTTGGGAACTTTCAGTATCTTGGCAGGAGCTGCAGGAAAGTCAGTGATAAATAAGAAAATGGAAAGTCTTTTAAAAATATAGCTTATGGCACATCAAGTCTTTAGACATGTAGACTTTATTTTGACTTTCGTTAAAGTTTGTGCACAATAGTTAAAAATGTAATCTGATATAACCATAAACATAAAGGTAATAAAAAATTAGCCTATTATAATAATGCCATTATTACCATTATTACCATATTACACATATTACCATTATTTGCATTTAAAAAATTAATTAATTACAAAACAATAATTAAATTTAAATTAAGAATAATTTAAATAATAATAATACACTTGAAAGTTTGTGATCAGTAAGATTTTTATTTTTTTAAGAAGAATGCTCAATTTGATAAAAAGAATTGCTATTCTATGCAAGTGTATGTTAAAAAAAAAATACTGCTTGTCAGCATCATTATTCCAGTCTTCAGTGTCACATGATCCTTCCGAAATCAGTCTAATATGCTGATTTATTATAATGTTGCAAACAGCTGTGCTGGGGATTAATTTTTCAGGATTCTTTGATAAATAAAAAGTTTAAAAGAACAGTGTTTGTTCAAAATCCACTTTTATCCTTGCTGCATAAAAGCATTAATTTCTTAAAAAAAAAAAAAAAAATCATAATAATATATATTATTCAAAAGTTTGGGGTCAGTATATATATTGTAATAAGGCCCGGGACTCGTGTTGACAAGTGTTGTAGATCCAATTTCGAGCTTAATTAAAACAGCGTGGTCAAACAAACAAGGTCCAAACAGGGACGTAAACCAGTATACAAGCAATGGTTAGGACAGACAGCAAAATGTTCACAAGACAGAATACAGTCCAAGATCAAAATCCAAGAGGGCAATCCAAAGTAGCAAATGGAACAAGACAATGAAACACAAGGCAAGGCTATGGCAATGGCAAGAACAATGGCATGAAAACAGGATAAATACAGTAAACACTTGGTAGAGTCTGCATCAGCAAAACAATACTTTCATTACGTATCATTATGTTTTAGTCAGTATCACATTGTACAATCTTAACTAATCTTGCCTTGTCATAAGCAGGTCAAATTAGGCCAATACTATAATATTATGCTATTTTAAATGCTTATTGGTTGTACCAATTTAAAAATAATAAGAATCGTCATCATCATCAACAATCAATCAATGTACAAGCATTATGTCATTGGCCCATAAACATAAAGTGACATCAGAAGTATTGAAAGCTGTTTAATGCCATACCTTGTACTTCAATAGTGACTGGTTTGGAGTAGACGATTCCAAAACTGTTCCGGGCCACGCAGCGATACTGTCCAGCATCCCCTTTCCTGATGTTGTTAATTTTTAAGGAACCAGATTCCAAAACTGATATACGACTATTAACCTAAAAGACACAAGCACACTACGACTGATATATGCACAATTTTGTTACAGTTTTACCACAAATACTGGAAGGAAACTTCTAAGGTTACTTAGGTAACCCACGTTCCTTGAAGGAGGGAATGGAAACGTTACATAGGAGAACTTGCATGAGAGACCAATCGCCTTCAAGTAATGAGAAAAGGCCAATGAATATTGGCGTGCATTTAATTACAGCCAGGTGCACCTTATCACAATGTGAGTATAACCTGTACATGCAGGTTTTCGCTGAGGAGCCGAGCTGGCGTCAGCACGCCCCAGGGTCATGGCAAGGGGATGTAACATCTCTGTTCCCTCCTTCAGGGAATGTGGGTTACCTACGTAACCTTAGACGTTCCCCTTCAGTCGAGTCACTCCGACGTTACATATGGAAACAGACCTGTGGAAAATGGCGCTTTAAACAGAGACCCCGGTGCCGACAGTCAAGTGTGTAAGCAGGAGAGTCTGCACGTATCCTTCCCAATGCCCTGGGGGCCAAATAGGGGCCCCATCAGGATGCCAGCCTGCTTTTTTTTTTTTTGGAGCTGAAGCCTGGGTTGGGGGGGGGTGGATTTCTTACATGGATTTTAAAGAATGCACTATATTGATAAGATATGGTTATAAGTGAAGGGAAACACAGCCTTCTGGCTAATTGTGGAACAAGGTCTTTGAGCCACAACCTACTGGGCGAAGTAGATCCAGTAGGAGCACCTTGGGTCTCAGGATAACGTGAGAATCAGCCAGGCCAAACTCTAGGCACTCTTCGTCAACAGAGAAGGCTTGTAGGTCCCCTACCCTCTTGATGGAGGCCAAAGCAATCAGGAGTGCTGTCTTGAGCGACAGGTATTTTATCTCGACTGATGCTAGGTGCTCAAAGGGAGCTTGCCGCAGGTCGGTTAGGGTGACAGCAAGGTCCCAAGAGGGTACTGAGGGCGGTCTCGGGGGATTAACGACGCACACCTCTGAGGAACCTTACGATGAGTTGGTGTTTCCCTAGGGATGTACCTTCCACTGCATCGTGGTATGCCGCTATGGCAGCAACATACACTTTAAGAGTCAGAGGGGACAGCCTGTGCTCCAACTTCTCCTGCAAAAAGGAAAGCACCACTGCTATCAAGCATCTTTGAAGGTCCTCTCCGTGAGAGGAGCACCAGTCAACAAACAGACCCCATCTCAGAGCATAGGCCTGCCTTGTTGTGGGGGCTCTAGGCTGAGAGATGGTGTTAATCACGGTGGGGAGGTCTGCCGCGGCCCATCCAGGAGCCAGATGTGCAGGTTCCAAAGGTCGGGTCGCAGGTGCCAAATCGTGCCCATCCCCTGAGAGAGAAGATCTCTCCTCATGTGGATTTTCCAGGGAGGGGCTGCAGCGAGGACCAATAGGTTGGCAAACAAGGTCCGGCATGGCCAGTATGGCGCTACCAGTAGAACCTGCTCCTCGTCCTCCCTGATCTTGCACAGGGACTGTGCAAGGAGGCTGACTGGGGGAAAGTCAGCCTAAATATGTGGCAACACTGTGCCAATACGACAAAATGCCAATACGGAGAGTGCTGCGGTGCCATGCCCATCTTGGGACTCGATCGTGTAACCAGTGCTCTCATATGGAGCAGCCCCAGTGGCGTTATTGTAGCTGCCATATGCCCCAGGAGCCTCTGAAAAGTTTTGAGAAGGACCACTGTTTTGTGACTGAATGACCTCAGATCAGCATGGTCAGCATGGTCTGCGCGTGCTCCCCCATAAGGCGGACAGCCATTTTGATCGAGTCCAGCTCCCTAAGGCAATGAGGGGGACTGTGACGGGGGCGCGGGCTGAGAACTCAGAAACCAATCATCCAACCTCGATGGATCGGACGGTACGCACAGTACCTCCAATCCGATCCCCTCGCCGGCTCAGGGGAGCATAGCCGAGAGCTCGGTATTCGCCTGAGACGGGGCAGCCGTCTTGCGAACGAGAGGCACGATCTCAGTGTAGCGATGGTCATGCGCTCACAATGAACGCATGAGTCATCCACAAGTGCTGCCTTAACATGCTCCCGGCCCAAACACATAGGACAGCACTCGTGCCCGTCTGAAGAGGTGAGGAAACTCCCAGAAGCGCACAGTCAGAACGACATCTCGAAGAACGCCTCACCAACAGTGAGAATTTGCTCTTTTTGATTATAAGAGGGCACGGATGTAATGCACTTGCAGCTTTTCGCTTGGAGCCTCGCTGCAGTGGATGCCATTGTTCGAGTGTCGAAGGAAAGAGATGGAGAAATCACTCCACTGTGATAAGGTGCACCTGGCTGTAATTAAATGCACGCCAATATTCATTGGCCTTTTCTAATTACTCGAAGGTGATTGGTCTCTCATGCGAGTTCCCCTATGTAACTTTGGAGTGACTTGACTGAAGGGGAACTGCATGTTAAATACTAGGAGAAGACAATCCATTTACCTTTATCAAATCATCTTCTTTAATCCAGGATATGTCAGGTTTAGGATATCCTATCGTTAAACATGGCAACACTGCTTTGGACTCAACAATCAGTGTCATGTTAGCAGGATGTCTTTTGATTTGAGGCTCTGAAAAAAAAAAGTTAATTACAGTGACCTTTACTTCACTGAAATCAAACACTCTGTGCTCCTTTACATTTGGATTATTAAAGTGGCCCTATTATGGATTTTGAAAAGTAACTGCCGCGCAGTGTTTAACATAGCTCTAAGCGAATAAAAACACTATAATAAAATAAAGTTTTAAAATCTGAAAGAGCATCGTGTATAAAGTTATTGTCTCTCAAAAGAAAGAGTCGACTCTGAATCAGTGAAACAAGTTGTTTTTAAAATGAGTCCCAAACCGTTTTTGTTGACGTCAACATGAAACATTAGCATATTGCCTGCCCACGTGTTATTTTTGTGTTTGTACAAATGAAAATGCAAATTCAATTTTTGCCACTTTATATCACTTTTGTAGCATTACAAGCTCACAAACACTGCTTTAAATGAAATCAACCAATCACTGAGGAGTTTAGAAAAATTATTAATTAAAAAAATCAGCCAACTGGCCAAATAAGGTAAAAATATATACATATTATAAAAAAATGAAAGTGTCATTTAACCTTGCATGCATGTCAACCTGTTGTTTGGAATTCTCAAAACCAAAATATGAACCTTTCATAACCCATAACTTTAATAAATTAAGCATTGAATATACCACATAAATTTTATGAGAACGCAAACTTTGAAAATGATAACAACTCAAAAACAATAATTTGGAAAATAGCATGAACAAAAAATAAAGTGAAAGTAGTTCTGATATAATATCCCGATGGCTGTTATCAGAGTTATGGGAACATACTCATCTTCAGCTGTAAAGCTCCACAGCTCTTGGCCGGTTCTCCAACCCCATTGCTAGCAATGCAACAGTACTCTCCATTGTCCGAATCCTTAACGTTGGGAATGATCAGCATTTGGCCATTTTCTCGTATAACGTATCTGGAATCGTAATACCTGCATTCAAGAATCAGATGCTATACAAACCACTGATAACCTGAGCACACTTTGCTAAGATAGATCTCATTGCTGACTATAACAGAGAAACGATTTTGTTTGTTTTTATTTTTATGAATGGAATAGAATAAGAAACAAGTTAATTAATGAAGAAAGTTCAAACCGTATTGGGTAGTTATTACGTGTCCATGTAATATCGGCTTGAGGGTATGAATCAACCTCACAGATGAATGTCGCATTATGATCCAGAGAGGCGTCCACTGTCTCAAGCAGTGTTGTGATTCTGGGTGCTGCAATAGAGAAGGAAAAAAATATTTTCATCATCGGATCATAACAAAAATTAAAGTAATTAACTATATAACAAAGTGGTATGTTTTATTCCTCCTTCAGTAATCCGGTTATGAATTGAGACAGGCTGAAGACAAGAAATGCTTTTTACCATTTGACCCTGAATAATTATAATTCAGTCATTGTAATGGTTGTGAAACTACCTTTTCACAACAAAATATTTCACATTCTGAGCGCTGCTTGGCACACCGCAGACAGCTGAGGGTCACAAGAAGAACACTTTTCTAATGGAAAGCGCTGTGTGAATGCAGGCCTGATGTTGTTCTATGAATAAATCTAGCCGATAAGAAATACATCCCTCCCATGACTGGGGCCAGACTGGACGTTTTTTTTTCAAAGGTCATATATATATATATGCATGTTTATCATGTTAAATGTCATTGCACACCGAGTCTGATATTTTTGCTCAAAAATTTTACTTGGTCAAAAAATTTAATATAAACTGCCTCCCAAAATTTCATCCATCATAAAAAAATCAGAAAAATCTGTAAAAATGTTTCCCATGTTTTTTTTGTTTTTTTAATACCATGTCTTTTTGGATTTTGCACTATAGTAATACCATGGTATTCTTTGAACTATTCTTTAAACCATTTTCTACCCTGTGAATGACATGCAATTTATTGTTAATGAATCATTAAGTCTAGCAAGCTACAGCCACGTCTATATCTATTAAACACATGTATCTAATCTCATTTTATTAACCAATATCTTTGATGCTGACATTTAATGATCTGGTTCAACCATACTTGTAAGCAAAACTTACTAAAAAAACGAACTACTGTGCTTTAGTTATTTTGTTTGTTTGTTTGTTTGTTTGTTTTTTTTATTATTGCTGAAGAGTGTTGAACGTTCTTCTCCTGTATTCTTCTTTACAGATGTGGATTTACTTTTTCTTCAGCCTGAGGTTTATTCGTGACACTTTGGTGTGAACGAACTTCTTTTCTTAAAAACAAACACTTAAATTCGGATCATGATTCAAAAAGTGATGCAAAAGTAACGCAAAAGTAACGTAACACATTATTTTCCATCAAAAGTAACCAAGTAATGTAATTAGTTACTTTTTTAGGGAGTAACACAATATTGTAATGCATTACTTTTAAAAGTTACTTTAAAAGTAACACTGGTTTCTAATAGCATCACTGTACCATGGCACCATCATAGAATTATAAGCAGGACAGTTATTCTAAATCAGCATCCTAACCCATTATTTTAATCAGTATGCATTGTTTTATTGTTAAGTAGGCAATTGAATCTGAGTAAACGAGGGCATTTGGGAACAATTTAGAATACCAAAACGATTATATTTAATACTGATGAATAGTTACGTATTATTATATCAGTATTGGCAGTGGACGGCGCTTACCTTCAACACAAAACATAGTTTAAAATGGAGTAGAAAAGTATTGAAGTGTATTTTTTTTTTCTACAAAAAAAAAAATGAATAGAGTGTAATATATAGGCTACAGCAAGGTTTTATATGGCCATAGAAGAAGAAACAGAAAAGGGGTTGCCTGATATTTAGAGAAGTAAGCCCTCTTGTGTCGGGGATCGCCGCCCTCTTGTGTCGGGGATCTGGAGGAAGAGCATTGATGTAATGTGATGGTAAGATGTTGAAAATTTGTCCACACAGTTGTGTCATTGTAGTCTACAAAGTTATTTCGCTAGACAAGTTCATGTCTGTTACTGTTCATGGTGATGACCATGAAGTTAATGTTATCCTATGAAAGAAAGAGCTTGGTAATGTTAATGTATGTTGAAGAAAACCAACGATGAATATTATATAATTGCAAGATGGTTGTGTCAGTGTTAGTTTGTAAAGTTAATCGTTAATGTGAATTACGACGTTCACACATAAACTATAACCATATGAAGAATACCATTTGGGTTCACTTTCAGTGCGATTTGACAACGATAAAAAGCTAAAAGCTAATAGTCAATCAGAACCCATCACATATCACAGACTTTGCTTGTCAATGGTCAGTGTGGACGCTTTTATTGCTATGGTTAGTTATTGCTGTCGTCCTCCCTGGTGAATGAATGCCCATTTACACTGCTATCACGTGGGCTATCACGTTCCTTGAAGTACACTAAAATGCTATGGAGTTTTGGATTTGTTTTATTTGTAGATTCCCAAGTGATAAACAGGGGCATCAGGCATGGGCAACATAGCACTCAGGAGAGAGGGGTTTGAGCCAAAAAAACTGCACTGTACTGTGCAGCTGTCATTTTCGGCCTGAAGATTTTTGTTTTGTGCATTGTAGAACAAATTAATTAGTTATTTAGGTGTGTCTAAGTATTGTAATTTATTGTATATGATATATCACATATTTATGTTGGAACCTAGATTAATTAATTATTATACTTATAAGTAAAATAATTAATAAATCTATGTTAAATCTTAAATATATGTCTGAAGTTTATAATAAACCAAACCACTTTCCGTTGAAAATTAAGCAAATTAAGGTGATTTTAATCGTTGATAGTTCTCTGCCAATGTTAACAAGATGGCGGCCGCGTTGACGCATCATTTCTATTTTCAGCATCGTCAGAGGTGGGTAAAGGCGGACACAGGAGGAGCAAAAGCACATGGAACACTAAACACAGAGTCTGACATTACCTCCCCCTCCCAGAAGGTGCAACATCTCAAGGAGTGGGGGGTATTGGTCACGGGGCAGAGCTGGAGGAGATGGCAGTAAGAAGAAGGCGAGGAACCAGAGGGCCAAGGCAGAACATATGGTGCCGGGAACCGACACGGATAAGAGGATCTGGAGGGCCACGTCGGAGCAGGAGCAAGAGAGGACCAAGGCGGAGCCAGAAGAACTCTTGAGTGTGAACTCTGTCTCCTGTGGCTCTGGCAGCGTGAACTTGGGCTGTTGCTCTTGCAGCGTGAACTCGGGCTCCTGTGGCTCTGGCTCTGGTAGCGTGAACTCAGGCTCCTGTAGCTCACTCGGGCTCCTGTGGCTCTGGCAGCGTGAACTCGGGCTCCTGTGGCTCTGGCAGCGTGAACTCGGGCTCCTGTAGCTCACTCGGGCTCCTGTAGCTCACTCGGGCTCCTTTGGCTTTTGCAGCGTGAACTCGGGCTCCTGTGGCTCTGGCTCTGGTAACGTGAACTCAGCCTCCTGTAGCTCACTTGGGCTCCTGTGGCTCTGGCTCTGGTAGCGTGAACTCAGGCTCCTGTAGCTCACTCGGGCTCCTGTGGCTCTGGCAGCGTGAACTCGGGCTCCTGTGGCTCTGGCAGCGTGAACTCGGGCTCCTGTGGCTCTGGCAGCATGAACTCAGGCTCCTGTGGCTCTGGCAGCGTGAATTCGGGGACGGGAACAGAGATTGGCTCTCCTTGCCACATCTCAAATTCAAATTCAAATTTTATTCGTCACGTTCACATACATAAATGGTACGACATGAATTGAAATGTATTGCACGACTGCCCCAACAAATTGACACATTAAGAAAACAGTTAAGTAAAACAATTTAAGTAAAAGTAAAACAGCAAAATAGAAGTTGAGTATAAAAATAAGTACAGTAGATAAATATAATAATATAATTTAAAAAAGTAAACTAGCAATAAAAATAAAATAGAATAAAAAGAGAATAGAAGTAGAATAGAATATGATATGACTATACAAATAAAAAATATAAGAAGTATATGTACACACAGCAAGACAACAAGAAGTATGTCAGTGTAAGTGTCCCGTGTGCTTTGCTGTGCAGTATAATAGTGAAGTGGGTAAGGAGGCATCCTGGGGATAAATAGTATGTAAATTCCACTCATTTATCCCCGCATAGGCTTCTCCAAACTGCAAATGAGTAGTGCAAATTGAAGTACATATTGTGTGGAGTGAAAGTGAAAGTTCAGTGTCCAAAGTGAGTGCAAAAAAAAAACATGTGTGTGGATGTGCAAAATGGATCAGTACTGTGTCATGTACTGATTGAGTGACCATATTGCCGTGACCTCATCAGAGAACAGTCCATTTTTGGGATGGCTGAGGTTCTTCACAATCTTCCTGGCCTTGGTCCAGCACCATCTGCTGTAGATCGAGTGCAGGTCAGGGAGCTCTGTGCGGATGGTGCACTCAGCTGATCGCACCACCCTCTGTAGGGCTCCTCTGTCCTGCATGGTGCTGTTCCCAAACCAGGTTAAGATATTTCCCGTCAGAATGTTCTCTATGGTGCAGGAGTAAAAGTTCCTGAGCACCTTGGAGGGCAATCTGAAATTTCTCAAGCGTCTGATGTGGTAAAGATGCCTTTTTCACCACGGTGTTGATGTGACTGGACCTTAATAGGTCCTGTGTGATGTGAACACCGAGGTATTTGAAGCTGTTCACTCTCTCCACTGGGCTCTCATTGATGACAGGGGTCTGGTAGTTCCTCTATTGCTTAGTGCTGAAGTCCACTATCAGCTCCTTTGTTTTGCTGACGTTTAGAAGGAGCAAGCTCATGCACATCCTTTAAGGGTTGTAACTGGCACTGCTTGCCGTAATCTAGGGGCAGGAATGGGCACTACTGGCCGTAACTCTGGAACTGGAATCGGGATCGTCTTTCCTAGCCGTAATCTTTGTACTGGAATCGGGATCGGCTCTCTGGCCAAGACTCTGGAATCGGGATCGGCTCTCCAGGCCATAAACTATGGACTGGAATCGGGATCGGCTCTCCGGGCCATAAACTATGGACTGGAATCGGGATCGGCAGAATGTGATCCGCAGGGATCAGCTCGGGCATATCAGCCCATAAATCCAGCTATGGTCCATCACAACGCGGCCTGGGAACCGGCCAAATCCTGGGCCGTTTTCGGAATTTTGGCACTGATGGAACCCCATAGTGCGCTGTTTTTGGAAGCGGATCCCGCCGAATGGCAAGGCGTGAGCTGGGAGTGAAGGGCGGCCTCCTGACCGTTGCGATTCCTGACCTCATGTGGTGAGGGAAGAGGAGTGAGCCCATTCAAGAGCCAGAGGAGGATCTCCTCGGGCCTGATCATCCTGTTCATTCGGTTATGGTCGGTCTTTCTATCACGCTTGGTCTCACATAGGCTAGAACTAGACACACATGGGTTACAGGGCTGGACACTAATCAACATAATTAACACTCAACGAAACTAGGACAGGAATAACCAAATATGGGCAAAGGCGGAAACAAGAGGAGTAAAAGCACATGGAACACTAAATGCAGAGTCTGACACTTGGAGCCTATTCATTGCATACTGCCTATTTATGCAACTAGACGATTTAGGATTTGGAGGAGAACCAATGTTTGTGGACATGTAGCCTATTTCATGAGTAACATTTAGTCTACTATTACTACTTTACTATTAATCAAAAATAACTCACCAGTTAAAGACATTTCAAGTAAACTTGATGTCTATGATTCTGGATATTGCAGTTTTAGTTTTGAAATGTTTGCTTTTAAAGTTACATATGTTTGTGTTAAGAGTCATTAAAACAGCATTGAACATCCACTATAATATTTGAGGTCAGTTTGTTGCACTTCCTTTTCTTTCAGCCTGGTAATAAATATTTTAACTGAAGTTTTATTGTTTAGTCTGGCACTGTTATGTCAAGACACATCAACTCCAGGAAGTTCTCATCTTTATATTTCTTTTGCAATCACAGTTGTATTGTTTTAGATATTTCTTCAAACATTAGTTTCTTCAAAGGGAAATCTGTCAAGATAAATAGCCTGCTCGAATTCTCAGAAAGACCGGTTTTCCAAAATTTCCCCTTTAAGATCTTAAAGCTCCTCTCACATTCAGACTAAACTCGACCAAAAATGGATGCACTATTACTGCACTCACTGATGTAATTACTGTAGGTCACATGTCACATGTATGACTCTTGTGTTATTTTCATTTCGTTTCGTTATTCGACTAAGTGACTTTGTTGTTGCTCTCCAGTGTTTTGGTTTGGTTGTTTTTTGTAGTGCACTGTACTGTATGTACTATTATATTTTGAAGCATGTTCATTCAGTCACACTATGTATATGTTGTTAGCTAATGATATTATTTTGTGTATTTAGAATAGTCTTTTTCAGTGTCCATCAATGGAGAAAATGGACCAAATGGTGTAATTATGTTGTTTTCTGGCCGGGGCTAACAGGGCCTTGCTAACCAGAATTAAGCTGGTCTGCTTAAAACCATCTCTGAGCACTTCAGGTAGGTTCAAGCTGTTTTTCAGGAGAAAATGCAAAGTTCTTGAATTTTTAAGCCTGTTTTCTCTGGCTTGTATGCAGGTGAGTGACAGCGGTGAAGCTGGAGCCTCATTAATTTACAGCATGACTGTGCAAACCTCGTTTGCTGTCGGCTGTGTTTTCTCACGGGGATGCATTAGCACTCCGCAGGAACACAACCTGATAAATTTCCAGAGTGTGAATCAGCGGATATATCACCTGTTTCCAAGGACATCATCATCCTGATCTGTTATCGACAGCTCATGTTAAGATGTCGCTTGGAGTTTCATGTAAGAGACTCACTCACATTTACTTTAATGTAAACACATTACTTCATTTACAATAAATCAACTGTTCTTTGCTCCATTTATTTGGAAAAAGTCCAGCATTTGTTTGTTTGCATACACCATTTGTTTTGATATCTAATGCAATGACATTCAGACATTTTCAAGTATGACTCAATTGGTCATATTGGTTAGAAGTCATTGTTTGTAAAATGTGTTTTTTATTCACTTATGTGTGTTCTAAGAAATGTTATTTAATTATTTATTTGTTCATTTATTTTTTATTTGCTTGCTTGCTTACTAACTAACGTACTTATTTATTGACTAACATTTCCATGAAAACTGGTCTGAATTTTCAAATTTTGAATATTATAGAAAATTTTAATTATCTATTTTTCAATATTAATAGCATACAAAAAAAAAGAAATGTGTTAATGTTTTAAGAACATTATTGACAACCAGATAATTTTGAATGAATATTCTGTTAACCTCAAGGTTCGTTAAGAGAACCTTCCCAGAAAATTAGTAACTTCTGAGAATGTGTAATTAATCTTGGTCTTCGCTATTTTTGGTCTTTTTGGATTCTGGTAGTGTTCTACTTCATTATTGTCCTGCACTTTCCTTTGTGAATGACATTTGTGAATGACTTGGTGTGTTACCAAGAAGGACATTCTGTATGCAAAGGTTTAGAAGGAGCGTTTATTTTCAATCAGCTCATTGACAGCCAGATGATGTGTAGAGCAGCTACTGTTGTCATTCATTTGATTGAGGTAGTGGGTACGTCAATATCAAATTTATACCTCACCATCTGATCACATACCATTTTAGCATCATCTACTGAGAGTGGGTTTCATCTGGTTTGATTCCAGGATCCAAATTTTGCTCTGGACATGGAGTGGTGACACTCTCAAATGTAACCTACATTAATGCAATCTGGGTCATATTTCCTTTGACCTTTCGAAGGTCAGGTTTTCAGAATGTCAATGTTGGCATCTGCCTTCCATCTACCAAGATACAGATGAATTTGTGCCAAAATATCATAGAGTTTGTAACCTTTGCCATAAGCAGCAAAATATATGAGAAGTGTTTTCTTATCAGTTCTTAAAGAGATAGTTCAGTTGCATAAACTTAGCCTTCATGTTAAGACAGCATCTTAAGAGCTAGTCTGACCACCTAGCAGTTACCCAAGAGTAATGTTTTATTTTTATTTACCTTAGACTAATATATTATTTTATGTAACTGAATAAAAAAAAAAAAAAAAAAAACTGTTAGCTGACTTAACTATTAAAACTAGTCTTAACCTTTTATGCAACTGGCCCCAGATAAATACAGTCAGAGTGCCGTGTGGAACAGATTTCATGATGGATGGATGAACTTTTTTGGGATTTAAAATCTTGACCGCAATTTTCTGCCATTATAAAGCTTGGACAAGCCAGGACATTTCTTAATATAACTTTCTCTTTGAAATGCTACAAGCTGTTAGAATTCCTAAACTGGCAAAGTGCTTTGTGTATGTCCAAATACCTCAAGCATGAGGGGAAAAGTTATTTGTTGTATCCACAGTTACTGATTAGAATGTAATTTTTATACATTGAGTGAGCATCACACTTCATAAACATTAGCATGTCTACACTCTAATATTTGGCTTGAACTGCTCTGGAATTGTATTGTAACACAACTTAACCCCTGATTTCTAGTTGTGTCCTCTTTTGGAAGAACAAATCAGAGTATCATGCCATACTCTGCAGTCTAAATCAATATTCTCCATCTTGACCTTTTGTAAATTCTCTAAA
Source organism: Enteromius afrohamiltoni (assembly GCA_034779775.1). Lineage (NCBI taxonomy): Eukaryota > Metazoa > Chordata > Actinopteri > Cypriniformes > Cyprinidae > Enteromius > Enteromius afrohamiltoni. The sequence goes on from JAUYWG010000044.1 coordinate 1,856,126, forward strand.
TCATGTCAAGGCGTTGCTGTGTTTGCTCTATGTAGAACAATTAATTGTAGCATAATGTCCAACACCAGCATACCGTACTAACGACCTCATCAGTTATTTGAAGATGTCGATTAGTAAACAAAGGAATGTATCTCAGGAGAAACGGTTGGAGTACAGTGTATCCATCCAGAGCTGTGCTTACGCAGGCTCCTAAAATCATTATAAACATTTCCAGTTGGAAGATATTGAGGTTCAAAGCTCTGAGGTCACAGCTATGCTTTTCAGTTCTCCAGAAGTCATATGTCACAAATTATAGCTCAGGCTTGACATGGCCTTACAGTTTAAATCATAAATACACAAATCAAAACCCATCTGTCAGTGCTTCTGAGACTGATACTGTAAAGCCTTGTAAATTATTACACAGATGCTTTTCTCAAATATTCAAGAAACCAAACTATAAGAAATGTTTATTCACTGTGGGTGTGAAGACGAATGTCAGGCAAATAAATAATTTGACATGATTTGGAAATTATAGGTTAGCATTTGAACACGGTTTGCATTGCATGTTGTGGAAGGAACATGCTGGAAACTTCCATTCTTTAATCTGTGATGACATGAAGTCATTGTTATGTGTGATCATTGATGCTATTTTTATTCATTATTATTAAAAATATTATTTTATTTTATAGCTAAGTAGGGTATATGTGCCAATGCAAAATTGATTTAACACATACCTTGGGTAAACTAATTTGCTCATCAAAATGATGTATTTCTGGTTGTTTTTAGAAATAACTAATTAATGTATATAAATAAAAAATAAATAATCAAGTAAAACGAATTTTCACCTGCTGTTTTTATGTATTTATTTTTTCGCACAGGCCAAATGTTTTAAGTACAACATGCAAAATAAAAATTAAATTACATTATTCTGTAAAAAATAAAAATAAATAGAGCTTTGAAAAGCACTTGAGAGATTTTATGTTATCCAAAAGCCGACCAGTTCACGGCTTGATAGATAGATCATTTTTTCAAGTCTGTTGCTTTATATTTAAATGCACCATCAAAAGTAAATATTAAAACTAGAGTGAAAATAACATCCATTGTAATCAGCTTAATTTGTGAATGTTCCAAAAGAGCATCAATAGAATCAACAATGTGACCTTATGTACGTCACTTTTTATTCTTCTCTATTTTATGCCAAATTCTCAAACTTTATTTTCATTTTAAATTAGACACAAACCTCACTTTCAATGAATTGACAATATCCCTGATTGTAGTATCTCAGTATTCAACAAACCACCTCACTTCACCACGCTGCTCAAGCTTGCTCAACACAAGAGAGTTATTCACAATCAGAAGCCGTGACTCACCTCTCTGGAGCCCTTCACTCAGGCTGAAAAACGCCAAAAGAACTATCAGTGGAATGTTTTTGAGGACCTTCATGTTCACCTCAAAACGTTCTGCTTTGAATCAGTTTTAAAATCCATTGGTCAGCCTCGTATGGAAGCTGTGAGATGCAGTGGCAGCAGACAGTAGAGTGTGTATGTGTGCGTGAGTGTCTGTGTGTGTGTGTGTGTGTGTGCCTCAGACAGGCCCTCAGCTCGAGACAGACAGGGCCAGCTGCTGGATACGCTTACACTGAAATGAGGGGAACGAGATGCAGAAAGTGTCAAGAAAATACCAACAATTCCATTTTTATAAAAGAGAACATGTCGTACGACAGGGTGCTGTTTAATATCAAAAGTTTGGATATTTCCAGAACTGCCAAAATTCAGAGTGCATGATGGAACTGTACAGATAAAATTAATAAATATGTAAATGAATAAACGTACACTGTGTGAATTAATAAATAAATAAATATTAAAGTAGATTTTACAAGAATGTTTTTTTCAATTATAATTGAATTTGTAATGTTTAAAGAACAGTTCTTTTGTTTCAAACTTTCGTGTTTAATGCAGTGCAATTGTGAAAATTTACTCAATTTACTATTTAAAAAATGTTTCTACACTTTTTTTTTCTCTCTGCACTTAATGAACAACTGTCACAGTCTGTGTTAGACTCAATGTAGAACAAAAATAACCCTTCATAATAAGTTTAAAAAGTTTATTTGACATTATTTTCAAATTTTACACAGTTCACAGTTTGGGATTCATGCTGTAAATCCACTGCAACTGCTAAATAATATATATATATATATATATATATATATATATATATATATATATATATATATATATTAGATTTTTTTTTTCGT
>JAUYWG010000044.1:1861226-1892398 GCA_034779775.1 Enteromius afrohamiltoni
GACAGCACTAATATATATATATATATATATATATATATATTAAGAATTGAATTATAAATTATAATGTCACTAAAGAATTCAAATAAATGTTGAAAAATGACTTTTAAACTTTCTTTTTATTAAAATAAATAAATACATAATTAAACAAACAAACAAACAAACAGTATTTACAAAAATAGATAAATAAAGCAACATTGATGTTTAAGACAATAACTCTTGAGCATTAAATCGGCTTATTGGTATGATTTCTAGGATCATGTGACAGTGAAGACTGGATTAATGATGGTGAAAATGAAATTACTTTTTAATATTTATTATAGACATTTAACTATGACAAACCTGGCAGATATGTCGCTCTGTGAGTAATTCTCAAATGAATCAGCGTATAAAAGACCTCCAAATAAGGAACAGTCAAATAAATCATAACTTAAAACATTTGTTATCAAGATCTGCGTCACTCCTAACGCAAACGTCCTTCCTGTTCCGCCCATACATTCAAACCGAGCAATTCATACCTATGGGCGTGTTCATACATTCACTGCATTGCTAGGCATTCCCACAATGCACTTAGAAGAGGTGAGTGGATCAGGTTACAGCACAACATTGCCATAATCACCAGAAAAACACCTGACAAGCACTCAAGCTCCTTCGATCAGTCCCGGGCTCCTCTTATTCAACCCCACACTGCTACTCGGGGAATAGATATGTGACCCCCTTCCTGGTAAAGTCCACTGACACTGGATCTAAGCAGACAGCAGGTGAGTGAACTACGCTCTGAGAGACAGAGTGTGTTTATGTGCTGCTACAGTATTATGTTCAAAGAGTGTGTTGATGCAAGTAAGCTTATGCTTCTATCAACTGACTTGTGTGTACTATGAGAGTTTTAAAATTACCAGGGGCACATTATGAAAACTAGGAAAGTAAGATATGTTGTCAACTTGTTATGAATATTAGCAACACATGTCAAAATCTAAAATAAGTTGTAGACTCCACTGAACTGAATTGTTTTTCAATTTCACTGATTTGATTGGAGAGTTGTTTGTTTGAGTGCATTAGCCCATTAACCCAGCCTGACAGCCTTATTTACATACAGACACACATCTTTTGTGAGTCAAAATCCTTTGAAAGCTGTGTTTGCCGCAGAGCAGGATTTGTTTCTGTGGTTTTAAAGAGCGTGCTCTGACTTGAATAAGCACCACTCCCTCTAATGAACAAATTCACTGAATGCTTCAGGTCCGAAAGAGGGAGTAAAGTGAAAGTACAACTCAAACAAACCTAAACACACAAGTCCAGCAGGCTTTTTTTTCAGTGGCCTCAGGCTTTAGTGTTTAAAGGGAAAAGCACAGCATTAGTTTGCTAATTACACTTTAGCATGGACCACTTCATTTGCCTTTTTTGCTCAAATACCTGAGATTATTAATGCAGAGTAAAACGTGTTTGGACACATCTGAATAAATATCATTGGAGCAGCCTTGACTTGAACGTCTTCGTGATTTTTGAAATTGGTGAATTAAAAATGATTTTTCTTTGTAGATTGGGTTGGTTTGTTGAAATGAATGCTGGCCAGACAACTTCTGTTGTTCAAACTGGTGCTGGAAAATCTTGCTCCAGGTCAGTATTATTATATATTTTATAGTGATTAAGCACATTCAAAACAAAAGTTTTTGTTTACATAATATGTGCACTGTGCATATTTACTATGTATATATATATAAATACAAATACATGCATGCATATATTTACGAAAAATATATTATATTTATGTTATACAAATAAATGTATATCCATGTATCTATTTATATAATTTGTACTATATGCATGTGTATTTACATACACATAATAAATAAACACAGCACACATATTATGTAAATCACTTTCTTACTAATGCACTAATAATCACTTACTAATATTTTAACGTTGTATTTTTATATATAATTCATTTAATTATTACAGATTGTATTTCTTGTAGTAAAAGGACTGTATATACATCCCGTAGCAACAGGAAACCATATTAAAAACCTGAAATTCAAATTGTATTTTAAACCTGAAAAGGGATTTTAAAACTAAACAGAGTTCTAATGAACAAAAAATATATTAATTGTAACAATTTAAATAAACTTGCTATCTTGTTAAATTGCAATGAAAAAAAAATGCATGATATAATAATAATACTAATAATAATAATAGGCATAAATAAGCATCCCAGTATAGACTTTTTGGATCTTATTAGCATTACTATTATTATTATTATTATTATTGTTGTTGTTGTTGTTGTTGTTGTTATCATCATCATCATCATCATTATTATTATTAATACTGCTGTTGTTGTGTAAGACAAACCATTAATTTGTGAAGTTTTTTTATTACATATATATATATATATATATATATATATAATATGTTTGTGTGTGTGTTACGTATCCTTTCTGTTTTAGTTCTTTTGAGTCTTCCTTGTTGTATATTCCTTATCTATATTTATTAGTTCTGTTCTTAATGGGATTATTAGTTTATTAGTCTCCCCCGGTGTTCCCCAGCTGTTTCCCATTAGGTTCCTTAAGTCTGCTTGCATTTATACCCTCTCTTTGTGAGTATTTCCTTGGTCCGTGATTAACGTTACTTTATGTTATTCAGTGTTTCTATGTCTAAGTTTCTCCTAGTCTCTTAAGTTTTGTTATTAAAAGATTATTGTTTTGTTACCCCACGTCTCCAGCGTTCTGTTGTCCAGCACGAACATAACTGTGTGTGTATGTGTGGTCTATTTATTATTCTTATATAAATACAAAGACATGCATGTGTATATTTAATGAAAATATGTTTATATAGTAAATATATGTATTTTTAATATAAATAATTTTGAATAAAAATGAAATGTATAATAATAAATATTATAACAGTATAAACAAATATTTTCTACATATATTAGCAGTGACATGTGGCCAGGTATGGTTTCCCATACTAGGAATTTGTGCTTTCCATTTAACCCATCCAAGTACACACACACAGCAGTGAGAAGTGATCAACCACGCACACACACACCGTGAACACACACCCAGAGCAGTGAGCAGCTATTGCTGCGACGCCCGGGGAGCAGTTGAGAGAACAGTGCCTTGCTCTAGGGTCTCACCTCCGTCATGGTATTGAAGGTGGAGATGGTGCTGGTTATTCACTCCCCCCCCCTAAAATCCCTGCAGGACTTGGGACTCGAACCCAAAACCTTTGGGTTACAAGTCCAACTCCCTATTTAGAAACTTTTATTGTGGATGCAATTAATCATTTTACAGCATGAAATATTATATATTTAATGTTCTGATATGTCTGTCTCTTTACCACTTTTTTTTATATGCATTTTTAGGGCTGAATTTTTCACTATACTGAACACCTACAACTGCTTTCTTAAAGACAAATCACACCTGCAGCTCACTGTTCAGGAGGTAACAGCATTCTTATATATTTATGGGTGTTTATGCATTCATGACAGCAGTGTGTGCAACAGTGTGTGCCAGACTTTAAGCCCATGCATGATTATTAAAAATTATTTTGCTGCCCTCTGCTGTCACACGCTGAGCACTGTCATGTCTGCTCTAACAGAAAGCAGGGAAGGTGACATTTGAAGGCAATCTTGTCATTTCCTGGGGAGTGAAGAAACCCATTCGGTTACAAATACAAGATGAGAAACTAATTTTTCCAAATGAGTCTTCAGTCAAGTCACCCGATGCCATCAGTCCACTTGGAAACAAACGGTGAGTATTTCTTTCTTTCTTTCCTTTTACTGTCGATTTTACTGCTGTTGCATGGAAAAGTTGTTTTGACCTTTATAGAGGACTATTATTTGATAAATACAACTTTTTGAAGGTCATTCAACTTGTTCTTTAGTCTGTAGAAACAAAACCTTCACACAAAATATGTTTACAGTAATGCACTCGCCATGCAGTGGATATATATGAGGAAAGACATTACAAATGTTTAAAGCACCCAAGAAAAAAACTCATGCTGTCTTCAGTTTAATTTACATTTTAAATGTATATTTTCCCAGTCAGAAATAGGTGGATGTAGAGGGAGGGGCATTCTAGAAAGCATTTGATTGGACAACATGATCAAGTGCTGATGATGAAAGAAAAGAATCACAATAAGCTTAAAAAAATCAGCTTCCATTTTATTCATTTGACCTCACAGTTAACAGCACTGAAGGCTTCAAATCCCCTATCTTCATTTTCATTGATTTAAAATTTTTGCACAGACATTCTAAAACATTTCAAATGATTACAACTAATGTGTGCGCCATGGTGGCGTGAGGTGGCGTGACCCATGTCTATTTAAGAGTAGGGAGCGCCAGCCATCTTCAGGTTAATTCGACTGATGCGACGGCCTCTCATAGCACGGCACGAAACGCAGTACTTGTTCCATGTCTCAGGGAACCTGGGTTACAGAAGTAACTAATACTACTACTAACCTTTCGACACTTCACTCGTACGCTATGGGAAAACAGTACAATCCCGCCATGCTATAAGGCTGGAACGGGGAATCCTGAGAGCGGACCTAGGGGAAACCCGAGGTCTCATACGTCACAAGCATGCCTCGTCCAATCACTTAAAGGGAAAATATGTCCCTACTCACATTGGTTTTTGCTGTGAGTTTATAATGTGTATAAGTGATATAGATATAATCATATCCCAAGTCCCCTGTTTAAGCCCTAAGCGGTCAAAACAATGAAACTTAGAAATATGTTTATATATATTTTTCCGTTCATAAGCTAGACTGAGCCAACTTAGAACGTATGAACTGTGTTTGTGAACTGTGTTTGGGGATAGGGAGAGGCCGAAGGGCAGGACCGTATATTGATATGCAATCCCCTCGAAGGCGAATTTTTAAGAATGGCCTCTGATGGGGAGATATTTGAATGTGAAAGTAAGCATCTTTCAGGTCCAGCGAAAACAGGCAGTCTCCTGGCTGGATTTGCGAGAGGATTTTCCTGAGAGTTAACATTTTGAAGCGCCATTTGAGAAGAGCGCGATTCAAAATTCTTAAGTCTAGAATAGGCCTTAGCCCGCCATCTCGCTTGGGACTAGAAAAAAAACAGCTGTAACGCCCTTTTTCTCTGAGGGGGGAACAATCTGAATCGCCCCTTTTTACAGCAGCGTATTGACTTTGGCTCGCAGCACCTGAGCAGCAGGGCTCGCGACTGAAGTATGAAGGATTTTGCTGAAGGGCTTCGGTTTTTTGGCAAACTGAAAGCAGTAGCCATTTTCTATTATCTCCAAAACCCACTTTGATACCCTGGGAATGTCACACCAGGCATTCAGCCGGAGTGATAAAGGATTTATTATGTTTGTTATGTCGCTGTACAGGGACTGATAACTTATGACATTTTGTGGTTGTGTGAAACTGCTCTTTGCTTGATTTGTATGGTCGCCTTTAAAAAGGCGTGCTGCAAGGGCGCTTTTACAGACCTTGTTAATGCAGCATTTAGTTTCTTTACAGTGCCCGGAGCTCCGCGAGGCAGAGGGTGCTGAAAGGAGAGCAGCTGGTGAGAGTCAGCCAATATGCGCGAATACACTGTAAGGCAGCCTTATAAAGATCCTCAAGAAGCACACACTGAGGCTGATTTTGTCTGAATAATTCGCTCAGACATTTTAGTCGCAAATTCATTTCTTGCCTTGGTAGGGAGGAAATGAGAGCGTGAGGAGTGTCTCCTTGGTAGGGAGAGAATGAGAGCTTGAGGGAGTCAATGAGTGAACGCGCTAGACTGCGCCTTTTTTCTCTCAACGTAAAACAGGTAAAAAGCAGCGGGAAAGCGAGCATAAGCTGGCATGCGGGCGACTGCTTAACTGTTCATACTTTACCCAGACAGCCGAGGAGAATAAGCAGCTTGAGGGGCTTATTTACTCCTACAAAAACCAGCAGAGCAAACGGAGTGGTAAAAGCGTGAGAAAGCTCTCTGTCTTGAGGCGGTGAAGCACGCAGGGGCTGCGGCGGCGCGACGTCACTCAACTCGGAGCGCTGTACTCGGCCCCGCTGTCTCAGCAAGACGGGCGAGGGGCAGAGTAGCCATGTTTATACACACAAAACAAGCAGTCGGATCCAGCGAGGGCGGTTTCTGCGTGAGCGAGTCCCAGGCAGACAACACGCAGGTCAAGCAGCGGCGACCAGGCTTGGTGATTTCTTAGAAGAAATCGATTAAATGAAATTTGCTCTTTTAGACAATCTCTTTGAAGTCAAGCCAGGCTGCAGACAACAGAGGAAGGCTTCCAGTCAGGGACAGCAAAGAATCCATCGCTGAAGGAGAATAATCTGAAGGTGGCTGGCGTGATCGACGGCATTGGCCCGCTGTTCGCGGGGCCTTGCCCAATTGGTTAAAATAAGTCCCCCCACAGTGGCCAATGACCATGCAGTTTCACTGCGTGATTAGAATAGGCTTCAGTTAAGGGGAAAAAAAGAGTTTTCCCATAGCGTCTTATCAGACACAGTACGAGTGAAATGACGAAAGGGAAAAGCATTTTCATTTATTTTTACTTAAATATGTTAAAGTTTCTGTCTGTTTTGGATTTGATGAAATGTATAGGGGAATGACCCGATGGGGAGAATTTGATGATCTTCATCATATTGATGAACTAGAAGAAGCTGAATCGACAAAACCTGACAATCCTCCTGAAGGTACTGTGAAATTAGTACTATATCAACATATTTTATCATATCTAAGTTAATACATTTAAAAATCGACATTACTTGAAATGGTGTAGTCTGCTTACCACGTTAAATAAATGACCATGCATGTTTAGTTAACACTTTTCTACAACTCTCTTTTAGACTACATTGAATATGAGAGCAAGACGTTAAGACCTTCCCGACATGTGGCGATCAGTGAAGAAAGTTCATATCTGATCCGTACTATGAGTGATGCCTCGCTGGTGAAAATGAGGGTGAAGAGTAAGAAGATGGTGGAAAGTCAGAAAAACAGAAACCATCGCTTCTCCATCAATGGACACTTCTATAACTACAAGGTCTGTAGTTCAACTATACCACATGCCAAGCTTAAAGCCAGATGTAAAAAATCAATAGTACTGTCATTATTATGAGGCTGGGACAAAGTGAAATACAAGTAGGAAATAGAACAGCTGAAAAACAATAAATTATTCTGTAAACTGAGAACTTTATTGGAGCCTGTCCTCCAACAAAAAGCAACCCTATAGTTTATTTGTGCATAAGTACCTTATTACGACCTACATTTAAGTTTTAAAGGTAAGCGCCACCTAGCGGTCCTAAATATAATGAAAGTGTTGTACTGTGTCTGTCATCATGAAATGAGGTATGACTGTCATTACCAATCAACATGCATGTTTTGTTTAAATGCAATGCATTGTGCTCACAGTGATTAAAACATATATTACTAGGTGTAATTTGTATGGATGACCACATCTAACCCCACCCCTAAACCTACCCATTAGAAAAAATTTGCAAAATTATGATTTAAAAAGTTTTTATATGAGCTCTGGATTCCAACCCACAATCACATTTTGTTCTACAACACATTGCTCTACAAACTGAGCTGAAACACCTCTGAATGGTGAGGCAGATCCTGTTGCTGATAGGGGCGCAGTTGTAGTATACGCTCTGATGGGTCGCATTTTACCGCTACTGTACAAACAACCTATATGGGCGTATTGGTTGGAGGACAGGTTGACAATTAGGATTTATTGTGGTTTTAATAAGACACCAACAAAAAGTAAAGGATTACCAGCAGAGATCTAGTGGGACAATTACAGTTTCCATTTAAATGAACACAATTCCCATTATAACCAGTAAAAAACATTACAAATGTGATGGATTGTTTTTATTTGTTTGTTTTTTTATTCTTATTATTCAGCAGAGATATCGACATGATTCACCACATCCAAATTAAAAGTTTTTATTTGCTATTATTTGTTGGACAAAACTGATTTTTTCTGAACATTTTTGTATAGTGGTTTATACAATAGGCCAACAACAATGAAGCAGCCTGGGTGTCATTGCTCAGGATTCTTTGTCTGTCATGAAATTTTTATCCACCTTGTGCGTCAGTCAGATGCGTTCTGTCTTCTGGCTTCAAAGCTTTTATGCATCTTCTGCCATGATAGAGGTACTGACTCCCTGTTGTCTCTATAAATCACAGTTCTACGTCTTTTCGTAATTCGATTTAACAAACTACATAACGCTAGTAGAGTTTCTGACCTTTAATGAAACACACAACAACAAAACAAAAGCACTTAATTAAAACACTAAGATGTATCATATTTAATAAACAGGGCGAATTAGCTCAAAGCACAATTTCAAAACAACACAGATGGGTGTTGAAATTTCTGAGGGAGATTTACTGGAGATTTCCCGGATCAGGATCAGGCCATCTCGTAGGCTCCTCCGGACCATCCGACTCGGTTATGCAATTCAGTTTGCCCGGCGCTCTCCCAAGTTCAGCGGAGTGAACATTGCGGATGCTCCTGTCTTGCGTGCAGAAATTGCTACCCTCCTAGCGAAGGGAACAATAGAGCCGGTCCCTCCAGCCGAGATGAGGACGGGGATTTACAGCCCTTACTTTATAGTGCCCAAGAAAGGTGGTGGGTTACGGCCAATCCTGGATCTGCGAGTCTTGAACCGAGCACTTCACTTCCGTTTCAAGATGTTGACAAATTGGTTCCTGGAACTGGTTTACAACAACTAACCTGAAGGACTTTCCTGGAGTTCGGCCCGTGGATTCCCAGGTAACTCTGAGGCCTGGTGGCCTGGCTACGATAGCAGATATTTGTAGAGCTGGGCGACCCCTAACAAGAATGCTAGATTCTATAGCCTTCGTGTGGAACCATTGTTCTCCTGTGTTCTCACCTCGAACAGGTAGAGGCACTGAGTTGCCCCTGGTTTCGGTCGGCTTGGCAAACCTCTCCAGAGTGTCCAGTAAGTAGACCCTGTCGAGCTCCTCCATTCCCCTTCGGCAGCCGGATGTTGTGGAGCATCTGGCACCAGGCCGTTGATGCGATGAATCCTGTGAGAGTCGCTAGAGGGCTGGGTCCCATGTGTGGAACCTCTTGAGGACCCCATGTTAAGACCTAGAGCCGTATTTCCCCAGCAGTCCTGCCATCCATGAGGGTTTCAATCACCTCCTATATTCCATATGCACTAAGATGATGTCTTATGCATATTTGTCTCTGACCTCCTATGGGAAGGCTGGACTTCTGCACGTCTTCTCAGACATCCCGGTGTTCCAGTTACTGATGGGTAGTGCTTCTACAGTACTGGTATCTTTTGGTAAGAGTCCTGGCCTAGAGGTCAAACACTGGGGGCTTGGGAGACTCCCACACAATGATGGGAGGGTCAGCTTCCATGGCATTTTGCTAGGGATCCCTATTAGTCGTCACCGACGTGACTCGGAGTGACCGACTGAAAGGGATCATCACGGTTACGTATGTAACCATCGTTCCCTGAAGAAGGCTTGGCTCCTCAGCCCAAAAGCTAATGAGCGCTACATCCGCTGCTTGTTTATACTCGCGCTGCGATCAGCTGCAGCTGGATGTTAATCAGCGCGTACCAATTTCATTGGCATGAAATGAAGTAGATTGGTCATCTCGAAGCGAGATTCCTATTCGTCGGTCACTGACGTGATTTCTCTGTTCTCTTTTTCAGGGAACGATGGTTACATACGTAACCGAAACGTTTCGTCTGGTCTTGTTGAGATAATCAGCATAACACTGGAAACTAATCCCGTATTTTGTAATAATATTCAAGGGGCAACATGTATATTGAAAATGGCAGAGGACCTAGGATAAATCCTTGTGGTACTCCATACTTTACTGGTGATAATTGAGATGACTCCCCATGTAAATAGCCAGCCCATAATTCCTTTGACGCTACATTAATTTCACGAGCAAAGTTAGTCTGGTAAAGCTGCCGTTTTAGAGCATTTTTGTTCCCAAAAAAGTGGGAACCAATGAGAAACAAGCTCCCCCTGCCCCACCAGGCACAACTGAGGCAGGTGTAACGCAATGACGCAGCAGTTCTGCGACCATACCGGCTTTCAAACATGCCGTGTAACGAGCAGCAACAATCATTCGACTCAAAAAAATTTCATGACAGTTTTGTTTTGAAAATGAAGCAGAAGTAATTAAAGTAAGTAAAGACATTTTCCTACTGTTTTAATGAAGCTAGCTACAATTGGTCACGGTGGCTTCAGGTTCTGTCGCTACGCATATGTCATCGGGATAAGTGGTCTGATTGGTTGTAGATTCGGCCAGTAGTATACAGAAGCATCTGATGGACTCAAGTTAAGCCCTCCTCCCAGAAGGCGGGTAGTAAGGTAGCTTGGCCAGACTAAGCTCCTATGAGCTTTAAAGTCGCGGAAGCCAGGCTATAAAACCCCATTACAGGGAGGTTTAGGAGCGGGGTTAGGTTTAGGTAATTCATACAAATTGGCAACTCGTCAAATAAGTGCGATTTAGAAGAAATCGTATGAATTTGTGCGAGTGAGGTTATACAAATTTTTATGATTTAGCCCCCTCGTAAAATACATACCAATTGCCGTGAGATCAGGTTGAAATTCATCATAGAGACCTTTCTATTTCTCCAAGGAGTGCATTTAAGCAGACACAAAAGAGTGTATTAGCACATTAAATGCAAGTTTGTAAATGCATAATTTGTATTATCAATGTGAATGTTAAAAACTCTGATGGGGCTCATGCTTATAACAGTAGAATGGTAGAGTAGACTCAGACTTAATCAATACATTAATTTGGTTTGAGCAAGGTTATATGGAGCAAAGTGTCCTGGAGATGTTGTCCAACAGGAGTTCTGCTTCGGTGAAGGCCATCAGCATGGAAAAGCGTAGGATGCTCCCAGAAGATATTCCCTTTTCTTTTTCTTTTGTTTTTAAAGAGCAGTTTTGTTCTTTACACTATGACAATAACCTTTTGTATTAAAGCATCTGGCTCTTTAAACAGTTAGAAATGTTATTTTATTTAGGGTTATTTAAGGCAGACAAGCTCTAGTTCACCCATCAATTATCATTAATTTACAAACATATTTTCTTGGAATACAAAAGGGAAAATTCTGACCACTTTGTGGTAATTTTTTCCATACAATGAAAACAGCTAGAGTGAATGGAGACTTAAGTTGTTATATTAGTTTTGAGTCTTTTTTAATAGCTTACTTAGTCATTTTGTTTTCGCAGACATCTGTTTTCACGCCATCATTTGGCGCCACCACAAATGTGCACATTAACAGCAAGATGACAACACAAGAGGTCATTACACAGCTTCTTCAAAAATTTAAAGTAAGTGTTATTACTCACAATTTAATATACAAGCCTCTTTAGGATTTTATGTGTCTGTTTTCTTCACAGATTATGTCCAACCTTAATTTTAATAGAATTTTTTTTTTTTTTTTTTTTTTTTTACTTTTTTTAATGCAGATAGAAAACACGCCAAATGAATTTGCCCTGTACTGCATTCATCAAAGTGGAGGTATGAAAGATTGCTGACTCATGATTGCCGCTAATTCATTCCAAAGCATATGTTGACAAATTAGCTTAAAGCTTAATTTAGTTCTGATTGTAATAGAGGTAATTTCCAAGCATTAGAACTTTTTGTGTGTGTGTACTTCATGATTTTCCATCCTAGAGCTTAAACTTTGCTGAATTTTAATTCCAGAGTCACTTTTCTGATTCTTATATACATTGTTCATAGAAAAGCGAAAGTTGAGCAGTTCAGACCTGCCGCTGTGGGAACGTCTACTACAGGGACCATCAAACAGCATCATGAAAATGTTCCTCATGGATGCAGACGAACAGGAAATTAGCCTTGATGTAAGTCAGGCTCTTCATACATTACAAAAATCTGTTTCCTACTCAAATAAAACTAAATTTATGTCTCGTTTCCACTGATTTTAATAGGTAGCTCAGTACCTCAATTTAGAGATGCCCATTTTGAAGGTAGTTCTGCAGAAGCTGGAGGAGCAAGAGAACCAAGAAGTACAGAGAATAATTGCAAAGTAAGTCGAACTTTATGAAAAACAATTGCTGCATTTGTTTTATCATATTAACATGATCAGTTGTGTTACTTGAAAGGCTTTCATGTATTTTATTATTTATATAATTGTTTGTATTTTATTTATTTTCTTAATATATATATATATATATATATATATATAGGTATCAAAAGGAACGGAGTGTCTTGTTGCAGTGCTTGAAAAAAAAGCTGCCATTTAAAACAGAGACCACTGTATAAATGAAGTCTTGGCAACAAGGAACTGTTTCCAACTGTTGTGAAATCAACCACAGAGTAAAAAGAGAAATGGAAAATTAAATTGAAAAAGAACCTTCAGAACGACAAGCCAGGGATCAGGACTGAGAGATGTTCAAAAGTATATATTTGACTTTCCGTGCATAGTTTTACTGTTAAGTTTGTGGTTATAATGTATATAATGTAAAATAGTTTTCACATCAATTGAATTACAATATTTATCAAGTGAGAAACCAAATAAAATATTTGATTTGCAGTTTATTTGTGAATTAACTGTTGCTCTACTCCTACTGTGTGTGTGTGTGTGTGTGTGACCCTGGGTCACAAAAACAGTCATAAGCGTGAGTTGTTTTAAAATTGAGATTTATACATCATCTGAATAAATAAGCTTTCCATTGATGTATGGCTTGTTAGAATAGAACAATATACGGCTGAGATAAACTATTTGAAAATGTGTAATCTGAGGGTGCAAACTAATCTAAACATTGAGAAAATTAAGTTATTAGCCATGCATATGAACAATCAAAAGTTAGGTTTTGATATATTTACAAAATATCTTCATGGAACTTGACCTTTATTTAATATTCTAATGATTTGAAAAGAAAATCTATTGTTTTGACCCAGACAATGTATCTTTGGGTATTGCTACAAATATGCCAGTGCAACTTGTGACTGGTTTTGTGGTCCAAGATCATATATATATACATATATATACATACTATACACTTTGTGGTTTGCTCTCAAGATTTTATTCTTAGAAATGTTATTTAAAAAGTTTCAGTTTCAAAAAAAAAAAGTTCCAACTTTACTGAAGCTGTAGTGTTCTGGAAAACGTCTGAGCTTTGTCTGAGATGATAAAAATGTCTTAGAACTTGATTCTAAAATTCTTGGAAAAATGTATCATTTAAAATCACATTTTAATTTGGTCACTACATAATTTGCTTTTGAATAATATTATCAATAAATAATAATCTTTACTACAAAATCTTTTATTTAAAAAAAGAAGTATTTAACAATATATAAAATTTATATTAAAAGAGTTTTTTTTTTTTTTTAACAGACGTTTTCCATTTTAAAAAAGTTAGGAAAAAGTTACATAATCAGGAAAAAGATATGTCAATATAAAGAATGTGTGATCAGCTATCCAAAAGTACAAAACTGTAGAGTCGTGGGTACATGTGAAATTAAGCAGATCTTCTGCAGACCGTCTTCTGCACTTCATGGTCATCAGTTTCTGGGTCAAGGGTCACCTCAAACTTACATGTGAGTTGCTAAAAATAAGTAAAAATAGAAAAGTAAGAAAAGTAATGGTGCATGTGTAGTTTTGTCAATAAAATGTAAAAAAGAAAGAAAAAAATCTACCTTTTTTGCCATGCCACAAGCCTGAATATCTATATCATCTGATTTGCGACATTTTGTCTTTCCAATTGTGGCTTCTATTTTGTAATTTATCATATTCGTGACCTGGACACAAAGGTTTGCTGTCATTTAATATGAATTAATCAAGATGTACACATATCAGAAAATATGTATTAAACCAGTACCTGAGTGCTGGCCGATGTGACATTGATGAGTTTGAAGTATTTCTTTGCTTTGGACTTTGTGTTGAACACCTCTACAGCTTCTTTAGCAGCCTCTTGCACATCTTCCCTCTCTGGATTGGCTAGAGTCCAGCCCCCGAGCAGCTCCACATTTCCTTTGAGACATGGACTGAGAATATCAATGACAGCACTGGGTCTTGAAGAAACGTATTTGAAGAGTTTCTTACCCTGAATACTTAACCAACAAAGATTTTTTTTTTTCTTTTTTATTCAATGCAATTTCTCAATAAAGAAGTAGCTAGCTATATTTGCTATAGCAGTTAAAAAAAAGTATTAAATGCTATATGATATACTATTATACAGCACACACACGGGCTACAAACAGAGAGAAAACACTTGCCATTTTGTAATCGATATAACATAGCATGAACAAATAGCTTACTCGCTACAATAATTTCTTCTGGTAAAGGCTGGTCAGCATCGCCGAAGTGAAACACGGAGAGAAAAGACACGAAGAGCAGAAAGCAGATGTCCATGGCTGTCGGCTGTGTGTTCTCCGGGAGAATGAGCCAGTGAACGTGGAGAGACGGCTTTAGAAATCTGCCATGAAGTCACTGCATGCCTGACGCCCATCCCGCCAGCGACGCCCACTCGCATAATGATGAATCCACACAGACGGTGAGTCAAGGGAAAACTGTGTGTGAAGGGTGTACTAGGACAGAAAACAAGGAAATTATGGGTAATCTGCTTAAACCGTAAGCTGCCGGCCGGCTGTCAGTACATAGACCGCTTTCGAGGTATGATTTAACTTCCTGTCATTTACAGGGGAAGATTACAAAGAGTTTAACTACACTTGAAAATAAACGTCACTGCTTATTTATTGCTGCTGTTTATCTGAGCATCATTTCACTTCTTATAGTGGACACAATCTGATATCGTTATTGTTATTGCTGTATCATCAAGAAAATGCGTAAGCGCCATGTACGAACAGAAAATCGTTCTATATAAAGGCTACACGCAGAAATGTATTTTGGCGTGCATTTGTTTGCAGTTCTCGCGTGCATGTCACGCAGTTTCCTGGCGTGCATTTAATACGCGTACATATCCTACCCATCAACACTATAAAGTCTAATAGTAGCTACGACAAATCGAAATATTAACTCGTGCTATTGAGCTATTCGAGCTTTAAACAGTAGTATGTAGACTTTATATACTGATATTGTTTACTATAAATGTGATTGCATTCATGTCTTCTGTGGGTTGATTATTGTTGAATATTGTTACATATTACATTATATATCAATATTTCTTTAAAAAACATCACAATTGACCTAATGAATTTTGACAATTAATACTATATATATACACATTTCAGAAATTATTGTTAGACATTATGGGTGATACTTTATTCATTTGTTTATTCACATTTCATTGCAAATTAAAAAAAAAAAAAACTGATTTCTGAATAAGTATTTGAATATATAGTGTCAAGTATATTGTGCTCTAATATTTTGTCTAATTTTTATTTTTTTTTAGTTGCCATACGTTGCTTATACTCCAAATACTGTAATGATTCTTTAAACACTATACGAATTCTAATCCCCAAAAACATGTTTTCCTGGTCCCAGGAAGATAATTAGTCATTTGTCCTGAGCAGTGACGTCCAAATACCTCTCACCAAGGCCATGTTTAAAAACAATCTAGAACATGTGCTACAGAAATCACACCCTCGCTGTATAACAATAGACCAGACAAAACAATCTGCCGATAGTCACATAAAGACTGTGCTGACAGATGAGGTTTTTAAACAAAATATCACCAGTGCTCTGTAAAATACATTAAACTATATTGCACTTTTTTGTGGCCGTCTGAGAGGTCAGTTATCTCATCTGGCCTTAGATCATGTCTGTATGTAATTACATTTCGGACCAGTGTTGACATCCTAGCCTTTGTAATTACAATGTGTGATGGACTACGATAATACCTAATATCTACTGTTTGTATCACTTGACTTGTATATAACAATTTACACCCATTTAAAAACAAAATATCCCAAAACAAAAACATTATAACAACAATCGTTACAAATCAGTGTTTATCAGGTCCAAGGATTTTTAGTTATCTTATGGGTGCAAATGAGTAACATCCTCTAAGATCACTCACGTCATCAAGTGAGAATTACAGTCTGTGATAACCTCAGTTCACCCTGTCATATTGGTCTACAGTCACCGTGTTAAGCTAAGCCAGATAGAACTCAGTGCTGTGAAAAAGCTCTTCTGTTTTAGAAGATTCCCTAAGGACTTGTACCGAAGACGAACTCTTAAAACCCCACTGACATGCGCAGACTGATTTGGATTTAGGTTAGTGATAAACAAAAAATTTTAAAGCGTGACAATCAAATACTGCATTTATATAAATATGCATACTAGGTAAACATATTTGTAATGTTGCAACTAAAATGTTAAGTAATGAACAACATTTAGTTTGTTGTATCCTGATATATTTTACAGTTGATATTTTTTGCAAAGATCATGACTGAAACAGAATGTTTACGTTTGATTTCAATGTGAAATTCTGAAAGATTGTTAAAACAAATATTTCTCCTGCAGATGGCAGCATCTTTGTTTTTATTTTCCATGTGATAGTAAGGACATAATGCATGTGCCACGGTTCAGTATAAAGGAGACGGAGAGGAAGGCAAGTATAAATAGAATTGGTTTATTAAGATATGAATAAAGCAGTAGATCGGTCTTTATCTAGAAGCTGTGAGACTTAGGAAGGTCTCCTGTGATCATCCAGGGTGAGTATGAAGCGATCTCCTGTCTGATATAGCCTTTCCTCAGGGAACGTGAATACAGAGAGCTTGCTGATGATAATCCTCGTGTCTATTGTGTTACAGCTGCAGTGGGTGAAGCGCTCGGCAGCGGTCTGAGGAAACAGGTAGGTGTAACAGGTGAGTAAACTCAGGTAAGTAATAAAGATTTCTCACGTGTCGGTGGCAGCTTTCGTCATGTGCACTTTCAGCTGCGTGGTGAGGTAATGCCAAGTGAGTGAACTTCCAACTCCGTCTAGTAAATTCCTTCCAGAGATCAGATGAGCTTCGGTGAGAGCTTAGTAGTAAAGGCAGTTGAGTACAGTAAACCAATCTTTGCAAAGCAGTAAAGACCATCGAATGGCACGGACAGTAGAAAATGGTAAAGGTAAACGAGAGGTTGTTACCTTAATCTCAGCCGATGAGAGAATGACATGCTGTGGTTTAATATACATGCTCACCTGATTGCATACAGGTGGCGGTGATTAAAACTCCGGCGACTGAGCGTGTGAATTTGGCGGTGCTGGCGTCAGCGCCACCCGGTGGCGGGACAGTATGTAAGTGGACACAGATAATATCATTACACCATTATTAAAATATTAAATATTAAAATTAAAATTACACCATTAAAATATTAAAAACGACATCTATTTGTTTACTTATTTATTTCATAATAAAAATGCAATGCACATCCAAATAAATTCCCCTAATAAAAATATTTGATTCACATAATAGCAGACAAAAATGCTATAATTTCCAAGATAGCCATAATTATCTGGTAACAACACCCACCCACTGACGTTATATAGGCGAAATTCAGCAAAGTGATGAGACAAATTGGTCTGGTTCACAAGGGACAATGACATTTAATCGGAGTCACTTTTGGTGTCCCACAAGGTACGGTACTAGGCCCGACATTGTTTGTACTTTATGAATATATTTAAAGGACAATTATAAAAAGTAATTGCTGATGAAATTAATTTTACTATTCAGGGGAAATACTGTTCAGGGATGACTAACATAGTTCATAATATTTAATATACGGCAAAGTAATGCAAAAGCTCTAATTAGGAATATAATTAAGACACAGAAAGTACAGTATATATGAGACTACATTTCTGGGTACTACAGTATATTAGACATTTCGCTTATATCTGAGTTGCTCTGTGAAAGTATGGGGTCATAAATATAAAACCAACTTAAATTCTCCCATTCAGTCTACTGCTTTGGGTTGGTATGCAGAAAACAGCAAATAAAAATACAGCATTCTGTGCTGAAAGATGGGAGGGCTATTTTATATGCAAGGCTGAACTTTATTAATCCACTTTGCTCAGATGTTCATTTTCTTGCATCGGATATGATTTAGAATTACAACTGAAGTGACTTATTTCTTAAGTCATCTTTTAAGTCAGATGTTATCATTCATGCCACACAGCATTACAAGCAGGATTATGAACAAATTCAAACAAGACCTCACAATGTACTGTGTGAAATTAGATAAGCTCAGGAAACCTGGGACAAGAATTTACACAGCGACCTCCTTTGGAGGCAGGCCTGGACTGACCATAGGGCATACCGGGCAATGCCCGCCGGACCGACGCACATTTTTGGGCTGGGGCTGTCAGTCATAATTTAATATTTTTTAAAAAGTTTATTAGGCAAATTTATTACTGCAACGGTAGAGTATCTGAGACACGAATCACGGCCCATTGGTTGACTGTCTTAAAGGACATTGAGTTAGTCCAATTAAATCTCAGGCCACGCCCTGCTTCCCTCCTGGCCAGCCCTCATCTCCCCTTGACAAAGTCTGAGTTCAACCGGAGTTTGAGATGAGTCCGTCTATAAAAATGGATAAACCAGAAAAGAGCAAGGGGGTGCAGAGAAGCTGCAGGAGAAAAGATGCAAAAGCCTACAAGTGGAAGCAGCAAAATGTAAGGAGCTTTTATTGCACCAATAAAATGTTATTGTTAATAACTATAATGTTATTGCACCAATTTTTATTTTGTGAGTTTTTATTATGCTCAAATAGCCTACCGATCTTTCAATATTAAAACACTGTATCAGTGTTTGCATTCTTTGTGGAGGTCTTTGCTGTCCCATAGTGTGAAGATTACTGGCAGAATTTAAAATTATAGTAGTCTATATGTACACAGTTGCCTACTTATTTTTTTGGAATAACCGTCATAGAAGAAATATATATGGGTAATTCTAGAATTGGGGGTACATTTAGCGTCTCCCAGATAAACTTCTCTTATTTTTTAAAAAACAAGAACTTCATTAGATCAGTTTTAAATAATAACACTAAAACTAAAAATAAGGTTGTTTTGTATATTTAAGCACATTATGTCAAGAAATACTAACTAAAAGGCTCCCACAATGCCTATTTTTTTACTGTCTTTGCATCCACAATCACTAATTCAGTTCCAATTATCATTAAATATTTAAGAATAATCTTTATTTTTTTATGTGTATTTACTTCACCAATTTGCTGCATAAAACATCTGTTTTCCTTTTTTTTGTAATTTCAGCAGTAAAAAAATACATTTTATATCTGTCTCTACATTCTGGTCAACTCTGTTACCTCTGTTATAAAAAGTCAACAATCTTTAAAGCGCTGCTAGAAAAACCATGTGACTTGCACCAAGTGATGTCACTTCCTCTGGCTAGAAACTCTGGTAGGCCTGGAGGTATGTCATTATTCCTCTCTCATTAATAAACAAAATGTGTAAGATACACCAAAAGTAGATTAATTATTTTAATCTGATTTTAAAAGCAGAGGTGCTCTTTATCCTTTAAAGATGTTATTCTCGAAATATTTTGACTTTAAGCTCGTAGTTTTGGATTCTTTTTTCTTTTTTTTGTGGCACTAAAACACAGTCGTAAATTTCAAACTTTAATAAAGACTCCAGGAAACACAGTAAATGCTGCAAAAGCCAGGAGAGTGGGCTGCAAACAGTAGCCAACAAATTAAATGCATTAGTGCTGCCCATGTTACGTTTTTTCTTATATTTTTATATTTTTTACATATATAAAATATAAATAAAATTATATTATATTTTTATATATATATAATATCGTGTGTGAATCATCAAAATTATTTTCTACACTTTCGTGCAAGATACTTTTCCCACGCGAGTCAGTCTGCGTCAGCCGTCCTCTTAAAACAAATCAGGTGTGACCTCGCCATTTCAACCAATCAAAACCCGCCAGGAGTGCAGCCTAAATCCTGTTTACATTAAATAAACCTGCTCCCGAGTAGGTTCAAGCTTACGGACCTGTTGCTATGACAGCAAGTCCCGGAGCTTCGAAGAACCGAACAATCCAAGATCAGGACAAATCCACAACAATCAAATCTAGCTAACTGAGAACGGACCCCTGATCTGGGTGGTCAACTCTGTTTTTGTTATCAACTTTGTTACCATTGATGTAAGCTCTGTTTAAAGTTTTGCTTTAAATTAATCATTTTTTAAAAATGTTATTGTTAACAAATTGATAAGAAACTAGCTAGTTATTTTAGTTGAATATATAAAAAAGCTATATTTTTTTAGTTGAAAGTTGAATTAAAGGATGAAGAAATAAGTTATCTTAGGGAAAACAGGGTTTAAACTGTGTCAAATTTATTAAATGTATATATTTGACCCAATTTGCCTGTAACAGAGTTGACAGATTTATCCGTCAGTACATTGATTTTCTTAAATATTTTTTGAATCTTACAAGTTTAAATTTGGCAAATATACAAAATATTACATTTGAAGTGTGTTCTATGAAAATAAAAAAGTTGAGCAAAAAAAGAAAATGCAATTTTTTTGTCTTCTTCCTCTACTTGAAATGTACCCACAATTCTGGAATAGTCATATAATATAACATTTTTGTTTTGTGATTAATGGTGATTTGATATGTTTAAAAATGAAAGCCTACAAAGCTGACCACTTGATCAATAAAAGAAGAAAAAAATCAATTTATTTTAATTAACCCTAAACATTTATTCTTTCTAACTAAGCACCTACAGTATAGGATGTGTGACAGTTTAATCAGGCCTGACAGGTCAAGTACTGTAAATAGTGAACATCAATAGGTTACACTAAAAGAGTGCTTGTAATTACAACATCTACAGCCTTGTTTTGTCCTTTCTTATAGACTACCTGTCACGCTATTCTTTACAAAGAATGTAAACCTGAAGGCCATAGTCAAAAATCATACTAGTTTTATACATTAAAGCAGCCTTTTTCCAGAATTCACTTCTCTAAAAATAAAATGTTTCACTAGAACAACACATCTGACTGAAGAAACAATGGCATGTTCTGTATAAATCAATTTATTCACTAATTTTAATAACCCTCTGACTCGCGCTGATGTCATTTCAGTTGGACTCGCGAATCAATTCAATGGAACCGATTCAGTGATTCGCGAATCAAGCAAACAATCACCAAGGAGCAAACGGTGCGTTGTCAGACCGGTGAGGTGAATGAAATGAGGTGAGGAGATTGTCTGCGTTCATTCAGTAGTCTTGTGATTTAATGCTATCCGCGGTCATGCGAGTACAGTACCGGTTAGGCTTTTATGTGAATGCTGTTATCTCGGCTAATAAATGTAACGTTAACGTTAGTCTTTTACATTGAGCAGTGAATTAGCTGATGAGCTAGTTAGCTGCCAAGCTAATGCTAATTTTGTAAGAACATCCCTCGCACGGCAAAGATATCCGAATATAATACTGGTTTATATTTTCTTTTCAACGTAAAAACACAACTGCAATGTTGTACGTTTTAAAAGACGTAAAACATTACATGCGAAATACCTCAACAGCACGAGTGACATCGTACCTTTATACAGTAGTCTTATATCGAATGTTTGTTTCTTTTGTCGCCTTTCTCTTCAAATGTATTTCTTTATCAAATATGCCAGTTTTTGTATATGTTCTGTTGCTAATATTCCTATGAATATTACATCTGTTCTGAAGATGTCATTATTATTAAAAGATTGTGTGCTCATTACGATTTGCACTGTTTGTTAATCGGTAGTTTTAGGGCACCGTCTTCTATCCTTGGCACGTTAAACAATATCACATTAGCACGCTTTGATTTGTGTGCGTTTGTGTCTTCCAGCAGATCCGGCTGCTGACCCCTCCATGGAAGAGGCCAGCGATGAGGGGCTTTTACTCCAAGCTGGACTCCTCATCTCTGGGCATGGCGATGCCCCTGAACTTGGCCGTGGAGACTGAGAAAGCTCAGGCCCTGCTCCAGACCTTCAGCACTGCCTCTTTGTTAGCCAGCACAGGCCTGGGTGCGTTCTGCTTCCTCGTCGACCACTTTCTGACGCTCCCTTTCCTCCAAGGCCATCTGTGGCTTAGGGCTGTGCTCGACAACGGTGTCCACGGAATCATTGGACTCTGGTCATGGGCCATCGTCATCGGGTTAAGGAAGAAAAGTGACTTCTATGAAGTCGTCTTGGCTGGGTTCCTGGCATCTGTCATCGACCTGGACCACTTCTACATGGCTGGATCATTGTCGCTCAAAGTGAGGACTTTTTGTTTCTTGCAGTAGCATTTGAAAACTGATTTTTGCAATTTTTTGCACTTCAAATCTTTACAATAAAGTTCATAAGGCAAGGTCAGATGTGAAGCAGTACACCTGTAGAGACTGTAATTATGGTGATTTTTAAAAACGTTTTTTAACTGTAATTACAATGATGAAAATTGCTGAACAAAAACATGACAATACCTTTTTGTTTGTTTGTTTTTGCTTTGCATTGCATGTTTTTGCATTACAGTAGTGAGAATTAGGCAGTTAGAAGATTTATAAATTAAATTTAAATTTAGAAATGCTTGCTTGTTCTGAAAATTTCATTATTATTATTATTATTATTATTATCATTATGATATGGTAATAGTAAAAGGAAAAAAAGTCAAAGCAACCCAACTGCTGTTTGGTTCATATTATTTAGATAAAAACTAAAATAATAAAAAAAGGAGGGGGTTGTGGGAAGCATTTGTCATTTACTACCCTCATGTCATCCCAAACATGAATTCATTAATTTCTTTTGTGCTGTGGAGTTAAAAATGAAAGATTATTGATTTAATAACTGCTCTGATAGATTCAGTGCATTCAGAATAATGCAAATCAGCAAATTGTGTTTTTAAAATGGAAGAGTGCCTAATATATTTGTGTTTTAGTCTATATATGGTAACACTTTACAATAATGTTGTGTTTGGTAAAACTGGTTAATACACTGTGAACTGACATGAATAAACAATGAACCACTTTATTTTTATTAACTAGTAGTAACAGAGATTGATTAATATTGCAGTAAATGCAATGTTCATGGTTTATTCGTGTTATTTAAGGACACCTTGTTGTAAAGTGTTACTATATATTGTTGACATTTTTGCAGATTTATTAAAAAAGAAAAACTGAAATATCACATGGTCCTAAGTATTCAGACCCTTCGCTCAGTATTTAGTAGAAGCACTCTTTTGATCTAATACAGCCATGAGTCTTTTGTGAAAGATGCAACAAGTTTTTTACACCTGGATGTGGGGATGCTCTGCCTTTACTCCTTGCAGAGCCTTTTCAGTTCTGTTCACCAGCATGCTTCACTGTCGGGACTGTATTGGACAGGTGATAAGCAGTGCCTGGTTTTCTCCACATATGCTGCTTAGAATTAAGGCCAAAAACTTCTATCTTGGTCTCATCAGACCAGAGAATTATTATTATTATTTCTCACCTTTGTGGAATGCTTTAGGTGTTTTTCAGCAAACTCCATGCAGGCTCTCAGGAGAGAAAACATTTTGGTCGTCCAAAATGTTTTCCATTTAAGGATTATGGAGGCCACTGTGCTCTTAGGAACCTTAAGTGCAGCGGAAATGTTTGTGTAACCTTGGTCAGATCTGTGCCTTGCCACAATTCTGTCTCTGAGTTATTCAGGCAGTTCCTTCGTCCTCATGATTCTCATTTGCTCTGACATGCATTGTGAGCTGTTAGGTCTTATATAGACAGGTGTGTGGCTTTCCTAATCAAGTCCAATCAGTATAATCAAACACAGCTGGACTCAAATGAAGGTGTACAACCATCTCAAGGAGGATCAGAAGAAATGGACAGCACCTGAGCTAAAAAAAAAAAGTGTCACAGCAAAGAGTCTGAATACTTAAAACCGTGTGATATTTCAGTTTTTATTTTTTTAAAAATCTGCAACAATTCTGTTTTTCTGTCAATATGGGGTGCTGTGTGTACAGTAATGAGAAAAGCAAAATAACTTTTAAATATAAATAACTTTTAATCATAAATTTTTATGATTTTAGCTAATGGCTGCAATATAACAAAGAGTGAAAAATGTAAGGGAGTCTGAATACTTTCTGTACCCACTGTGTTTGTGTGTGTGTGTATATATAGCCACCATATATATATATATATATATATTAGGGCCGGGACTCGATGTAAAAAAAAAAAAAAAAAGGCAAGATGTGTAGATCGTAATTAATCTAAATTAATCGCATGTAAATATTTGACCTGAGAACCACGCTAGCTGCTTTATGTTCAGCAATGAGGTGATACTTGAGGCTCGATGTGCAAATTCCTTGTTGCATAGCTTGCACACAACTATGCTCTTATTGACGTTTCAATCCATAAAATTTCTCATCCACAGGGCCAACCGGTCCAAAACGGTCTCATCAGCTTCTTTGTCCATGTTCACTGTGGTTTGTTTTTGTCTGAACGCTAGTTGGTGCTCCAGTATAATCGGTCCGCCGAAACTCATCCAGTGAGAAACGTTCCGCCTGTGTTAAAATGCGTTAAATTTAATGTGTTATTTTTGTGTAATTAATTGATCTAAATTACACGTTAAAGTCCCAGTGTGTGTATATATGTACACACACACACACAAGTATTTGAAATATTTATGTGATTTCAATCAGATTCATTTTTTTTTTCTTTTTTTAATTTGGAGTGATTTAGATCTGCGATTTATAATAGTAAAGCCATTTAAGCCAGTTAAATGTTTGCTGATTATGTGTTTTATGTCTGCTGTAATTATGATTATGAATTATAAAGCACATATTAAGTCATCAGATATGGAAATATAGTTATTACTAGGGATGCACCGATCCGGATACACACAGCCGTTGTTTTCACTGTCAGTGAACAACGGCTGTGTGTAGTATATACGGCTCAATGTGATATACCGCTGATCACAGGACCGGCTTTACTGACAAAACACGCAAACATATCGGCCGATCCGGATCGCTGCATCCCTAGTTATTACTTAACTTTAAATATTAATCAGAAAATAGACATAATTTAATATTTTACAATGTATTTCCTGTTATATTGTTTATAATGAATAGATAGACGAATAGTAAGAAAGCTGATGTCTGGAGAGAATACCCGAGGTATGTATTTTAAGGGTTGACTGAATTGTGTGTATTTGTGCAGGCTGCTGTGAATCTGCCACACAGACCTCCACTGCACTGCTCCACCCTGATCCCAGCGCTCTGCTTCTCCTTGCGCCTCCTCATGTGGGCCTGCCGGCTCAAGGACTCCTGGTGCTCCCTGCCCTGGATGCTGTTCATCTCGTTGTCATCGCACCACATCCGTGATGGCGTCCGGCGTGGCCTCTGGGTTTGTCCGTTTGGAAACACGGCGCCCATCTCTTACTGGCTGTACGTCACCATCATATCCACTCTCCCTCACCTGTGCTCTGTGCTCATGTATCTGACGGGCACCAGAGACATGATCTCTACCAAACATGGCGTTGCCATCGACGTCTGAAACGCTGGCTTGATTGATCTTTATTTTTTCCCCCTTTTTTCCCCCCTGCAAAATTTGGCACTGGAAAGATTTCCATTAGGTCTTCTCTGCCTCATTGCCATTCCAACATAATTCGTCCTTGTTCCTTGAGAGATTGGCAGTACGTTTGATAATATTAACTACTGTGGTCATTCAGGTATCAGTGTGAAATCAGGTTGTATTTACTGTGAAGACTGTGAATATTTTATTATGTATGATGTAGATTAGGGTTGGGCGATTTAAAAAATAAAAATAAATAATAAAAATAAATGTAAAAAATATTTTGCAGCCTTTTCATACAATATACTATATATATATTTGATATAAAAATCCATTACATAGCAAATAGAGAAATTATACTATCAGAATTGTATCTCTATTTTGCAGTATTTTGGCAATATTTAATAATTAAAAAAATATTAGAACAAGTATACTCTATAATCTAGTAGATATACTTATCTGAATTACTTTTCTATGTATGAAATATGGTTCAAAGTGGAGTTATGAAAATATAATTTCTTTATTTGCTGAGCTGGATTTAAATTTTCATCGTTGACAAGTAGACCATATTTGATCATTTGTTCATATGCATCAATATAGCAGTATAAATAATAAACAACGTACTAAAATGCCACAATTAAGACATTGAAAAATTGGAGTGATGAACAAACAAAAAAGATAGCTAATTCATAGTTGTGAATGAATTTACTTTGTAATTTAAGATTGTTTGGTCATATTTGTAAAAGTTTGGCAAAAAAAGGATTTAGACATGATTTAACATTACCAACTTGAAGCTGTTATGAAATATTTTCAATTTGTATATTTTATGAGGTGAATAATTCGTACGACTTTCTCCAAATTCCTACGATTTTTGCTAAATCGTATATATATTCTAAGAGGTGCACAATTTGTATGATTTTACACCTGACCCCGCCCCTTAACCCACCCATCTCTGGAGTCTAGAAAAATCGTACAAGTGAGGATGTATGAATTTAAATAAATTAGCCACCTTGTGAAATACGTACCAATCGCTCGTAAGATTCCTATTGAAATGACTGGAATTCACTCATGAAAATGTGTGCCACACCAGTGAATCTGACTGCACCTTTTTGCCATTGTTGCTACTGAAATTCAATGAAAAATATTATTATTCTTGAAAGGAAACATTTAGAATTTTTCAAATAACATTTAATAACTAAATTAAAAGTGCTTTAAAAGCTAGTACGATCATTTATATTAAAGTCAATGTTGGATATTATCGCCCAGCCCTAGTTTAGTTGGTCTGGATTCACTCTTAGTAACTTTAAAAGCTTCAGCATTGTGTTGTTACATTTAGCTTAGTCGTGTAGACTTGTCTGTTCAAATAATGCCATTTGATTGTGTTTATTTTCCGAAGGAAGCCACAGACACGAGGCTCGATTCATGATGTGTCATGATGTGTTGTGTGTGCAGGAATAGGCATTGAGAACGGATGTGTTGATGGTCTTTGTGCTTGTGTATTTACAGTTGAGGATCACTGTAGGCGTGCTTGAAGGACATTTTGCTCTCTGTAGTGTATTTAAAAAGCATAAAAACACCGGTAGGTCTAGTTTCACTTGGAAAAGTCTTGAAGTATAAACCTTTTTAAAAATGGTACGGAAAATGGAAATACTTTCTGTTGTTAAAAAAGATTATTGCTGCCTTTTTAGCCACAGGCTTTGAAATAACTGTAAATATGACTTCCTGCTTCATTTCCACACCATTTATAACCTTCACGTGGTTTAATTGAACTGTTATTATGTCTCTTTGTATACACTCTGCAATTTCACCCTCAGGCTCAAGATGTAAATGAGTTTGTTTCTTCTTCAGATTTGGAGAAATGTAGCTTTACATCACTTGGTTACTCTGCAGTGAATGGGTGCTGTCAGAATGTCAATTATTATTGATAGAGGAAATTATTTCAGCTGGAAGCAACAGTTTAAATTCTAAAAAAATATTTATTGATTTGTCTTCACTTCTCGAGATGTTAACTGATGGACTAGAGTGGTGTGGATTACTTGTGTAATGTTTTAATCAGCTGTTTGGACTTTCATTCTGACGGCACCCATTCACTGCATAGCACCCATTGCTGAGCAAGCTATGCAATGCTAAATTTCTGCAAATTTGAAAAATTAAGAAACAAACTCATGCATCTCAGATGGCCATTTTAAGCAATTGTTTATTCTTGAGTCAACTATTTAAGTTTTTTTTTTTTAATTATTCAGTTGTGTGCAATCATAGTTATTTTAATAAATAAAATTGATGTCAAGTTAGCTACCACAAAGACAAAATTGTTCAAACTGATTTTGGGTTACAGATGGATTAAATATTCAAGTTGGCATTTTCAGGTCAGTTTAAATCAGACATTGTTCAATATTAGTGTTTACATTACAATGTATAGTTGATTTAGTGTTGCATATGTATGCTACCACTTAATAGTTTTGGATGTTCTTGGTTAATAATTTCAATAATAAGTTTTATTTATTATTTTTTTTTTATCTACGTTGCCCCATTTCATCTAGATTCACTATCCACCTAATTTCTGAAATGTTACTTGGATCAATGCTTAAATGGGCACAAAACTAATTCCCATTATTATACACAAATGTTTTTAATGGACTATAAATTGTCATGTGTTTTTACTCGTGGTGCATTTTATTTTTTTTTAGCTTCATCAGGAAGCCCTGATTTACAGCAGTGGACACTTGTGTGCTTTTATGCTTATTTTCCGAAGCAATGATCAAACTGTGTATTTATTAATGTATGGTAATAAGGGAAGAAGTCTTAAGTTATATTTTGGTTAGATGCCTAATGTTTAATTCAGTTGTGTTGGACTTTTTAAGCCTGCAGAGGGAGCTGTAGACCAACTCCAGCCATGAACTTTTCTTTTTTCATTTCCCTTTATAAATTCATTCTGTTTTTGTTTTGTTGTTGTTGTTGTTTTTACTATGTATTTTTGTAAATATTTATTTGTTTTTACGCAAAAATCACGATTTGTCAATAATGTGGTGTTGATGCATAGTGAAGAAATGACTGAAACATTCCTTTTTTTTATTTCTGAAAACTCACTAAAGTTACACACACACACACACACCTGTTTCTATGGCTTTCTGTCTTTTGTTCCTTCTGATTCCTTCCACTTTGAAGCCATATTGAAGTTCTGATGTACTTAAGTTTCACTGTCTTGTCAGGCATTCATTTAGAGAAAAATAAATTATGTTTGCAAACAAATTTCGGAAGGAGCATGTACAAATTATTAATCTGCCTATTATCTGATCATTCTGTCAGAACAAACGTCTCGGTTATGTATTGTTATCCTCGTTCCCTGAAGAAGGGAACGGAGACATCACTTCGGTGACCGACGAATAGGAATCTCGCTTCGAGATGCCAAAACAACTCTGCGTGTATGCAAACACGCCAATGATTTTCATTGGAATACGCTGATTAGGATCAGCTGAACCCAATCGCAGCGCGAGTATAAGTAAGACACGTGAGAGTCACCTACCCCCTGTGTTTGGTCTGTAGGAAGGTAGACTCTGCACATGGACCAGTATCGCACTATTAGTAACTGGACACTGGGACGTCCCAGGGGGAATGCATAAGGAATATAGGAGGAGATTGAACCCTCAATTGGGAAAGGATCTTACCTCTACCATCTGAGATCCTCTTGGTAACACTCAGGGGCTTCCAGCCCTCTAACGGTTCTCAAGGATACATCGTCTCGAGGGCCTAGCGTCAGATGCTCCGCAACATCCGACTGCCGGGGGGATCGGAGGACTCGCAGTATCTACTAATAAGGATTACTGGAGAACACATATACCAAGCCGTCCGAACAGGTCCAACTTCATTAGAGGTGAGAACACGGGTAGAAACCGGTTCAACACATAAGCTATAAAACCTAGCGAACGTGTTGGGGGTCGCCCAACCTGCAGCTCTATAAATATCAACAAGCGAGGCGCCTCCTGCCAACGCCCAGGACGACGCTACACTTCTAGTCGAGTGAGCGCGTACACTGAGGGGACAGGGTGCACCCTGACATCCTCTGCTTAGTGATGGCATTCCCCTTTTGCCGGCTTCCGTGACAAACGAAGAGCTGATCTGAGGTCCAGAAGCTCTGTGTCCGGTCTATGTAACATCTTCATGCTCGGACGGGACACAGCAACAGTAAGGTTGGGTCTGCCTTCTCCGAGGGCAGAGCTTGGAGGTTCACTACCTGGTCTCTGAAGGGGGCGGTAGGAACCTTGGGCACACAGCCGGGCCGAGGTCTCAGGGTTACCTGAGAATCCTCTGGTCCAAACTCAAGGCACGAATCGTCGACCGAATATGCCTGCAGGTCCCTTACCCTCTTGATGGAGGCCAATGGGGGCAGGAGGGGCGTTTTCATTGATAAAAACCTCAACTCCACTGCTGGCAAAGGCTCAACGGGATCCTCTCTCAATGCTCTAAGCACAAGAGAGAGATCCCAAGAGGGTATAGTAGAGGGCCGAGGAGGGTTTTAACCTCCAGTCTCTTGAGTCACAAGGTCCTTCCTCAGAGGAATCGGCCAAGGAGGAGCTGTCACGAGGAGCATGAGGTCGGGGAACCAAGTCCTGGTGGGCCCAATAAGGGCTAGCAGCAGGACCTGCTCCTCGTCTTCCCTGACCTTGCACAGAAACTGTGTTAAAAGGCTCACTGTTTTATTTTTATTTTTTATTTTTTGCAACCCCTGAGGCCAGCTGAGAGCCAGGGCATCTCTGCCTAAGGTTCCCTCGGTCAGACCATAAAACAACTGTCAATGAGAGGTCTCTGGGGAGGCGAACAGGTGTACCTGTGCCGCGCCGAACTTCTCCCAAATCAGCTGCACCGTCAGGGTATGGAGTCTCCATTCTCCAGGGAGCACTTGGGCTCAAGACAGCTCGTCGGCTGTCTGGTCGTAAACACCTGGAATATGAATGGCGCGAAGTGACCTCAGATGCTTCTGACTCCATAGAAGGTGGCGGGCAAGCTGCGACATATGACGGGAGCGTAGACCACCTTGATGGTTGATGTACGCAATGGTCGATGTGTTGTCTGTGCAGACCAGAACGTGACAGCCCTGAAGGTGCACTTTGAGGCGACCCAGAGCTAGCCGAACTGCTAGCAACTCGAGGCAATTGATGTGCCAATGAAGATGAGGTTCCATCCAAACCCCTGATACTGCACACTCGTTGTGCGTGGCGCCCCCACCCTGTGGTGGAGGCATCTGTGAATACCACAGCATGCCTGGAGATCACAGGGAAAAAGCTAGGCGACAAGCTGGAGTCACTTGAACCTGCAGCGAGCCATTCTTCCACGCCCACCTCGGGACTCAATCGTGAAGCCAATGCTGAAGCGGTCTCATATGGAGCAGCCCAAGCAGGATTACCGCTGAGGCCACTGCCATACGCCTCAGGAGCCTCTGAAATTGTTTCAGTGGAACTGCATTCTTGTTCTTGAACGTATTCAAGCAAGTCAGCAAAGACTGAGCGCGCTCCTCTGTGAGGCGCGCTGTTTGGGAGACCGAGTCCAGTTCCATCCCGAGAAAAGAGATCCTCTGCACCGGACAGAGTTTGCTCTTTTCTCAGTTGACCCGAAGACCCAAAAGGCTGAGGTGTCGTAACACCAGGTCCCTGTGTTCGCACAACTGAGCTCTGGACTGTGCTAGTATTAGCCAGTCGACGAGGTTGTTGAGAATACAAACCCCTTTCTCCTTCAGAGGAGTCAGGGCTGCCTCGGCCACTTTTGTGAACACACGGGGCGACAGGGAGAG